>OX608079.1:31700414-31964552 GCA_951509765.1 Sphenella marginata | reverse complement strand
CAAACCTTAGCCCCTTAGAGTTCGACGCGTTCGTGGGAAAACAAAAAATCCAAAGCCAAAAAACCGCGCAAGAAGCCGCACTAACACAAAATTCCAAATTAGAGAGAATGAAAGATGAACAAATGGGAAAACTAGGAATAGGCAAAAACAACAACTGGTTCGTGAACAAAACCAACATTAATTTTCCAACAGAAGTAAGGTGGTTATTTTCAATGGGAAAAAGTTTACCCTACCAACAACAAGCCAGAGTTTTTCACCAATACGTATCATAGCAGAAATGGAACAAATAATCGCGGGTATAAAAGACGAAAAAGATAAGGACATAGCAAGAAACAAAGTTAGCAACAACATACTACTGTTCAAGCGAAACATCAGACATAACTCGGCTGAGAAATTCCTATTAGCAGCATTCAACAAAACTAAATCATTTCTAAAATCCCATACCAATATTACAATAACAGACGCGGACAAGGGTAATAAGACAGTCGCAATGTACGAATCAGAATACAGGGAAAAAATGAACACATTGCTAGAAGATAGAAAAACATACAAAATTACAAGAACAGATCCAACCCACACACTACAGAGGAAAAACAACAAAATAGTCGAAGAGCTGTACAAAACCAAACAAATCAACAGACGAGAGAAACAACAACTAACTTGCACAGCAGCCGCTGCGCCTAGACTATATGGACTGCCGAAAATTCACAAACCGCAGATGCCCTTACGGCCCATTTCCTCCTCCGTTATGGTGCCCTGTTATAACTTATCCAAATACATCGGAAAAACTCTTAAGCAACTTATATCTGACAATTATAACGTGGAAAATTCATACAATTTAAAAGATAAATTAAGAAATATTAATGTTTGTGAAGAAGATGTACTAGTCTCGTTCGATGTCGTGTCCTTGTTTACAAATATACCTATAATGTTAGCAATTAGAATAATAATGAGAAAATGGGACAAAATTCAGCACACAACCAACATCACAAAAGCAAAATTCCAACAAATACTTGACTTCTGCCTCAGAGAAAACAATTATTTCATGTGCAATAATAGACTATACACTCAAACTTTTGGAATGCCCATGGGAAACCCGCTCTCACCGACAATAGCCGATATTGTCATGGACGACCTTATTGACAATACCATCACGGAGCTTAAACAACAACATAATATTGACATTAAATTTATCACCAAATATGTAGACGACATTTTTGCAATAGTGAAACGAAAAGACGTGAATAAAATCCTAGAGACACTGAACAAATACCACCATAAACTACAATTTACAATAGAAATGGAAGAAAATGAAAGCATCCCTTTTCTAGATGTGCGCATACACAGAGCCAACAACAGCATCATTTTAAATTGGTACTCGAAACCAACATCCTCTGGTCGACTAATTAATTTTTTATCCTCCCAACCAAAAAAGTACAAAATCAACACAGCGAAAAATTTAATACGAAAAATAATGACAATTAGCCACGAAAAATTCCACGAATCTAACATTGAAAAAATACACACAATCCTGAAAAATAATAATTACCCTGACCACTTGACACATGAACTAATAAACCAGGAAATCAGAAAAAGTAGCAACCCCCAAAATAAACCACAAGTTGCAGCAACAACAGAAGTGAAGAAATATTACAGCGTCACATACATACCAAAGCTTAATACAATAGACCACAGCATACTGAAAGAACAAAACATCACCTTAGCTTATAAATCCAACAACACTTTATCCAAAATTTATACAAGAACAAAAGATCCAATAGACAAACTACAACAAAACAATGTGATATATAAAATAGAATGCAATGGAAAAGCCAACGAACAATGTGATAAGATGTACATCGGAACTACGCGAAGAGAACTCGCGGTACGAATAGCCGAACACAAAGCAGACGTCAAAAAACAAAAGCCAAGCACAGCGCTCTCACAACATATAATCAGCAGTGGCCATACAGCTGATTTCAACAACACCAAAATTATTGATAAGGAAAAACGAGAATTAACCAGATACACATTGGAAAGCTTGCACATATTGAGAAATAGAGAAAAGACGATCAACAAAAAAGAAGACTACGACTGCATAGGCGCTGCTTACATGTTATGTTTAACAAATAGATTTAGTAATGACAAAACTACCACGCAAGGTGGTACGGATGATTAGTTTTAAGTGTTCATATTGTTTATCGTTTTGTAAGTGAATTTGATTGCTCTACATGTTTATATGTAATCTTCTGTTTGTTTATGTTCATGAATGTTCATATGTAATTTTTCTTTATCTCGTGAAAAATAAATAGTGTAGCCCCTGATGAAGCTGGAATATGCAGCGAAACGTTGGGTAAAAAGGTGAAATAAAAACTTTTATTTGCACCAAACCAAATTAGGTCGAACTAGCCTACGATCTCCAAACGAACTAATTTTTGTTAATTCATATTTTTAGTTTTTATATTTTCGTGTTTTATAAGCAGTTTGAATGTTAAGACCACTTTTTCGCTGAATACTTTAAGCTTCGTAACCGACGTTCCCAATCGGATCGCAACACCGTACCAGGTGACATGGCAGATTATGTTAATCTATTAAATTTTTAATTGATTTGGAAACTAATTGCAATTAAATAAATTGAAGTTATTGCAATTATGCAATATTGTGCCAGATTACGTCCAGATTTCGTAACTGTTAATTGTTAAAATTCAAAACAATTTGATCTAAATAACGAATGCAATTAGTGGGATTTTGCTTTTTATTTTAAATATTTTACTTTGTTTATTATATTCCAAAAATTTCCTTCAATATTATAACCAAATCAATTTTTTTTTTGTAAGATGGAACAAATGACAAATGATTTGAATGACGGCAAACTCAGTTTATGTCATAGTAGAAATACCTTGATTTTCTTGTACCATGGTTTACTTTAAATTTTTTAAAACATTTACAGAAATGCTTGTTGAGTTGTAACGTTTGCTGGCGAATTCAGATTGTGAGCAAGGCGCGTATACAGGGGGGGCGGCCCGGGGGTCGCTTATTTGAACTTGGTCTGTATGTGATAAACATTTTGTTTCTTTATTGAATAATAATAAATGAAATAAACCTAAATCATTTTCTTTTATCACTATTTAAGCTCTCACTATTATTGGCATAAAAAAACGTGGTGTCCTTTCAAAAGAAAAGGTTCTTATTTTTGATATTTTTTCCTGGGTTTTGGTAAATTTATTTTTTGTCCCCACCGGAGACAAATAAAACTGCAATTTTGTAATTTCTAGTTTACACCCAAAATGGAAAAAATGTGAACCCCCCCGAAAATATTTTCTAGATCTGCGCCTGGTAAGGCGAATACAGCGAATAATGATTTTGACAGTAAAATAATGCAAACAAGTACCAAAAAACACTAACAAAATACATGGGATAGTTGTTGTTGGCCTAACGAGACGACCAGTATAATTGGGCCATGGTACCAACCAGGCGCGTAGCCAGAAAAAAATTTCAGGGGGGGTTTTGGCCAAAGTGTCAGTAAATAAGGATTACCTGTAAATGCACACATATTTATATTTTTACATATTACAGATTTATACTTTTATTTATTTGAAATTTTTCTTGTTCTACACGGCTAAAAATTTTAGCCTAACTTTTAAACCACTCATTGGTTTACACAATTTTTAAAACCTTTTGGTAATAAATTCCAAACCTTTCAATTACCTACAAAAATTCTAAATTTTTTGTGGTTTAGATTTAAAACTTTACTAGGATAAACAAAAATACAACAACGCACTGATTTGGGGCACGTCGGTTCGAGTCCTAACATTTTTTAAAAATATAAAAAGTTTTTAACATTTTCGGTTTAAAATTTAAGTAATTTTTATTGCACACATTTCTATGACAAATGGTGTAAATTTAATTCTAAACCAAATTTGGTTTGGTCATACACCTCAGTATGTCTGCGTTCAAAGGGTTTTTTTGGAATGTCCAGTAAAATTAACTTCTTTAGACTAATTTCATTATTTTTGAATGAAAGTATGTGTAAATGCAGAATAAAAATACTGCAACTCAAAGTTAAGAACTCTGTGGAAAATTCATGAAAATTCAAGAAAAGTAGAAACATTTTCATCAAAATTTTTAACTTTGTAGTAAAAATTTTTAGATTTTTTTCACACAAACAACACTTTGAACGCAGACATACTGGTCTAGGTGTATATGTAGCCCCAAAAAGTTTTAAATCTAGGCTTAAACTTTTAGCCGTGTACATAAAAATATTAATTTTTCTTGTTTGTTTTGAAATTTTGTTTAGGATTTTTTCAGGAGGTACTTCCTCTCCTGCCCCATTGTAGTTCTTAGATAAGTTTTTACCCTTCGAAGGAAGAGAAAGACCGTTCGCCAGGACCAACGGAAACTGGAAGCGTTGCAGCAATTTTTATATATCGATGTACCATAGGGAAAGAGACACGGAAGAATAATTTAATGCAACAATGAAAGTGCTTGGTCTCTCCTCCTTTGGGATTGGAAAATATTTTTCTTTTTTAGAGCCTTATGCTCAAAAGAAATCCAAAAACTCTATATATAACTCGCTTAAGAAAAATTTCTTGTGTCAGAATCTATTCTACTTTTCTACTGCTAATTTCTGGAAAATTTTCCAAAAAAGCTTTGGCAAGAAATAAATAGTTGTCGCTTTATTTCTTGAAGAAAAACTGAAGTTTCGGAAAAATAAAAACAAAAAATTTATTAAAATGACGTTGAAATTCATATAAAAAGCGTCAAATTGCAATTATTCAACATGCAAAACGGAGCGTCAAAATTTCTTGGCTATTCATGACAATTTCATGGTCAAGAAATAATTGAAAATATTTCTTGAGCATTTTCTTTTCAACAGCATGCCGGGCTTTTACTTTTAAGCTTTTTAATCCTTTTTTGCCAAATTAGCGTCACTCATTAGCGCTCAAAAAGTAGTAATTTTTTATAACATTTTCCAAAGATGCCAGTATTGTGAAAAGAAAATATGGGCATTTTGAGTAGATTTTTAGGAATTTTGCAATTTCCACATACCAAGAGGTTTGCAAAAAGGTGCTACCAAATTACTTTTTGAATTTTTCTTGATATGAAATAATAAATAATTCATAATATAAAGTTAAAATTTCCAAGCTATCTTAAAATAAGG
Organism: Sphenella marginata; assembly: GCA_951509765.1. Classification (NCBI taxonomy): domain Eukaryota; kingdom Metazoa; phylum Arthropoda; class Insecta; order Diptera; family Tephritidae; genus Sphenella; species Sphenella marginata. The sequence goes on along the minus strand of OX608079.1, from coordinate 31,959,391 downwards.
TAAAATCCTTAATGATGTGCATTTCGTAATGAAATAAAACATGGAAATTGAAATAAGATGATTTCAAATAAAAATTGTTATCAATTAAAATAAATATTTGAAAATAATATAAAGAGAAAAGGTGGTTTGTATCTTGTAAGCGTTTTTTAATCCCTGTAAACCACTCAAATGCGTAAAAAAATATCATCTTCGAAGTGTTCACTTATGATTCAATGATTTTCCCAAATTGTTTTGGTGCGTTTTTTGCTTTCTGGCTCCTCATTGTTTATGTATCTAATTGTCATTAGTTTTGATTTCTTGTCTTCGTCAGTTACCGTTTCTACTGGGTCTGTCAAAATAATTATTAAATGTTCTAAAATTTTGTTCCCGATTTCTTTAAAACTTGCAATAGTAAAATATTGAAAAATTGAATATTCCTTTTGCCATTCAACTTTCTTAATATTGTGATTGCCAGCATTATTTTCCAGCCTCAAAAGTAGCTCATCTAAATTCGCTATATCTGTTAAAGTACTATGCAAAATTGAGATATTAACCCTTTCTAACCCTAGTCCTATCGTTATTGTGTCATTAACATAATTGATTATGCATGTGTTTACTTTTAAAAAGTCTTTCCCTAATATACCGTCCGAAGGAATATTAAAGTTGTCATTAACAACATGAAAAGTCAAAGGAAAAAATCAATTTGAAACTACTATGTCCGTATTAGTTGTGCCCAAAGTTGTTCCTGTGTCTGTTGTTACGCCTGTTATATTTATTAAATTACTGTCATCTATTATTACATCACTTGCTAATCCAGGGTGTTATGCGGCACCGTGCCCATTGGATACGTTTGCAGCCGGGAGGTTAATCGTGGCTGTATTAGTACGGAGCCTTTCTGACACCGGGCCGCCTCAGAGAGTAACCATGGTCTTACCGCGGCATGGGGCTCTGCCGCTGCGTACGACTTTTCCCCACATTATATCCTTGACTACAAGCCGGCCTCGTCCGGCAAATGGTCGTACGAACAAGATGAATAATTTTAAACAAAACAAAACTTCGTCCTCCTCCTCTCAGAGAAGGACAACGGCGAGAGTGCCACGCCAAAGCGGCACAAACTCTATGGGCGTGAGGGCAACCTCACACCAAGCAGCAACTAAGGGCGACCTGGGGGGTGGCAGCACCAACAGGGTGGCGAGTGTATCTGCGTCGGCAACGACGGGCTCGCTCCCCCCTGCTGATGCCGACCGCTCATCAGGCGAACGGACGGCAACCCGTCTCCACACGGCAAGGGATGTGGCAGAGGTCTCACGACCAAGCCACGCTCAGCTCGAGGAGAGGGAGGCCGCAAGAAATATTCCAACCGGTGAACCGACTGCGATGGCAACTACGGGTCGGTCCAACCAGGACACACTGAGGGCAACCTCCTTGGGGGGGGGGCGACGAGGTGAGGGCCAGCACCAGTAAGGCCGCAGCGACAGTTGCGCTGGCAACAGCGAACATAGCTGGACCTGCTGATGCTGTACTCCCACTAAGCGCCTGAGGTTTCACGACCTGGCCACGCAGGTCCGAGGGAGAGGGAAGCTGCAAGGCTCACAACAAAAGGGGCGGCCGCGATGGCAACTACGGGTCGCCCCCTATCTTCGGACCCATCGCATCGGGACAAAAAAAAGCAGCGAGGGTCCTAAAAAAATATCAGGGAGTAGCGCTGGACACGTTGTCCGAGAATGCTAGGGCCGCGATAGAGAGAGCGCAAGCTCTGCTACCGCGGTTCCAACGCAATCTGGGACCAACTGGGGAAAGCTCGACCCCCTACAAGCGCCAAAGATCGGATGAGGATATAAAACCTCCTCCGAAACGGCACCAAAATGCGACTGGGGTAGGTAAACTCAGTTTTGCGGAAGTAGCCATGGACCGAATCCTCATAGGCATTCTGGACCGTGGCAATGCCCGTGGGGCCATCCCCAGAGACCGATGGCCGTATGTCCGGAACGAAATCGGAAACGCCGTTCTCGACGTTCTGATGGAGTCTCCGGGCACTCCGCCGAGGGGGTCCGACGCGGGATGGTACCAGGGGCAGGTCAAGGTCCTCGCTTGCGAGGATTGGAGGACGGTCGATCTCTACAGGGCAGCTGTCGCAAGGCTGGGTGAGGTCTACCCCGGAGCCAGAATAGACGTTGTTAACTGGAGGGACATTCCAGCCCGGCCGAGGGCAAGGGCATGGGTTCCATCGGTCCCTGCAGAGCCTGAGAGGATTCTCAGGATGCTGCAGGCGATGAATCCGGCTATTCCGACGCAGGACTGGAGTGTCGTTCTGGTCGAGGACGCGGTAGGGCCTAGAAGTCAAATAGTGCTGGCTCTAAACAGGGAGTCAATCGAGCCTCTTGAACAGAGGAACGGTCGAGTGTAACGGCATCGGGGAGGTCGTAATACACGTCTATCGTAGCGACGCACAGCGCGCTGGAGTTACCGGCGCCACTGACACGGAGGCGACCGAAGAACTGGAACTCTCCGACGTGGAGAGCATGGTTTCCGCCACGTGCGCAGGCGCACTGAGCAGTTTGACGATGGAGGATGCTCTGCTTGAGTCCGACGGGGAGGACCTAGATGTTACGGTGGTGGAAGGGGAGTCTGGGCACAGTCCTGATGGGGATGAGAGTGCTCCAGATAAACCTCCACAAATCTAAAGCAGCGTCAGCTGCTCTAATAAGTCGCCTTTCTAAAGGCGACGTCGACGTGGTCCTCGTCCAAGAGCCCTGGGTCAATAACTCGAGGGTTTGCGGACTGGGGGCCAATGGATTTAAGCTGTATCGAGCTGATGATAAAGGTAAAATTAGAACCTGTATTTTGGTTAAGTCTGAGCTAAACACATTTCCCTTACCTAACTATAGCAACGGCGACGCAACGGTGGTCATTATCTCCACCAGCGGCACGAAGTTAACCTTTGCGTCGGTCTACATGCCGTATGACTCAGAGGAACCTCCACCACAAAACAACGTGAGGCAATTGGTGACCGACCACAGCAACGGCCACTTACTTATCGGAATGGATGCGAATGCCCATCACATCCAATGGGGGAGTTCCGATATCAACAATCGAGGTGAGTCACTTTTTGATTACCTGCTAACAACTAACCTGGTAGTTTGCAACGTAGGCAATGACCCAACGTTTATTACTAAAAACCGAAAAGAGGTAATAGACATCACTGTTTGTAGCGAAAGCACTTCTATACTAGCTAGGGAACTACCGGAACTACCCTCCCAAATTCCTTCATCAACTGAGGAGCTGGAGGATCTGGTAACAACCCTCAACTCGGCACTCTCGAATGCCCTGGAGCAAGCCTGCCCAGTGCCAACAGCGCGCGGTAAGCGTAAACCCCATTGGTGGTCCCAAGATTTGGACTCACTTCGGATATCCTGCAGGAAACAATTCAACACAGCCAAGAGCCTCGACACCGAGCTCCAATGGCTGGAATACAAGGAAAAATTAAGAACCTATAAAAAGTCTCTAAGACAGGCGAAAAGAACTTGGTGGAAGAACTTCTGCACTGGTGTTGAAAGTGTCTAGGACACTTCGAGACTAAGGTGCATACTATCAAAGACGCAAACCGCTCTGAGTTTCTTGCGGAAATCTGACGGCACCTGGACCAGCTCAGAAGGGGAAACCCTGGAGCTACTCTTGGATACACATTTCCCGGGAAACTTGCAGAGTGCACCAACAATACCTGCAACGAACCGGTCGGTTAACATACCCATAACGGAGGACAGGGTAAAATGGGCAGTGAAAAGCTTTAAGCCTTTCAAAGCTGCCGGACCTGACGGGATCATCCCCGCACAACTTATCAATACCTTGGACATAACAGCCAAATGGTTAAGTCATACTTACAAAGCATGCCTAGCTCTCGGCCACATCCCGAGTGCATGGAAAAGTGCTACTGTGGTCTTTATCCCTAAGGCAGGGAAGGCCTCTCACTACGAGCCAAAGGACTACAGACCCATCAGTCTCTCATCCTTTGTACTCAAGACTCTGGAGAGGATAATCAGCGATTACCTCACTACCACTATTGATAGCAACCTAATATCAGGCTATCAACACGCGTACACCAAGGGACGATCAACGGAAACGGCGCTTTACAGCCTAGTTTCTGTCGTCGAAACATCTTTGGAAAACAACATAACCCCGGAAGCCGTTAACATTGCCCTTACAAACTTGGGTGTAGATACATCAATGGTGGGATTTAGCGATCAACTTTTAAGAGGGAGGATAATACTCTCATCCTTTGGTGAAGTTGAGATGAAACGCTACGTCACAAGGGGCACACCACAAGGCGGTGTCCTCTCCCCACTCCTATGGAACCTCACAGTGAACTCTCTGCTAAGAGATACCTGCTGGGGAGGCGGGAAGGTTGTGGCTTACGCTGACGATCTGGCCATTGCATACAGAGGCAAGTTCCCACAAACTTTATGCGACTTGATGCAGGCAGCTCTACGGGAGGTTGCCTCATGGTCCTCTCGATGCGGGCTAAGCGTCAACTCAGAGAATCAGTATCAGCGGGGCCCTGAGGACTGCACCGAGTGAAGCTCTTCAGGTCATCCTTGACGTACTGCCTGTAGACCTTGCAGGATACCAAGCAGCGGCAGCATCAGCCCTGCGTCTGAGGGAAACGTCCTGCTGGAGTATAAAAACCACGGGGCATTCCAGCATACTGAACCAATACAGTTTTCTCCCCACAAGAACGGATCGCTGTGCGACAACAACAGCTGATGACCGTTACTTCAAAATACGTATTCCCAGAAGGGAAGACTGGGAGGAGCCTAATAATTGCTTCACGGCGAAAGGCGGTGTGTCCATATACACAGACGGCTCTAAATTAAACGGTAGAGTGGGAGCTCGAAGAACCAAAACCTCGAACTGTCTTTCAGACTACCGGATCACTGCAGTGTCTTTCAGGCTGAAGTCTCAGCAATATGGGAAGCCGCTAAAAAGATAGGGAATGACACTATCGGCAAGGAAATTTTTATTTTTAGTGACCATCAAAGCTCTCGGCTCGTACTCGGTCAATTCTAAACTGTCGCCGATCTCTACAGGAGATGGCCCAACAGAACTGTGTGAACCTCATCTGGGTCCCGGGGCACAGGGACATCGAGGGAAACTGCAAGGCAGACGAACTTGCCAGGCAGGGCACGACCGAGCAGGTTCTTCCAGATAAAGAACGCTTAGGGATGCCCTTCGCCACATGCAAGCTAATGCTGAAAGAATACATCTACGACCAAGCCAAAAAAAGATGGCTCCAAACAGCAGGTTGCCAGATATCTAAGCAGACCTGGCCAAAATGGGATCCGAAGAAATCTCGTCGTATCTATACTTTAAGAAGGGATGAAATATCCAAAGTTATAGGGGTATTAGCCGGACATTGTCTCATAGGCAAACACGCGGAGAGACTGGGAGTGCCCTATCGTCGGTGTTGCAGAAGGTGTAAAGAGGATGAAGAGGAGGAAACAGTCGAACACCTAATCTGCGCCTGCCCCGCCTTAACTGAGGCCAGACGGCGCTATCTGGGAGCCTCCTATCTGGTCAACCTTCGCCAAGTAGCGGAGCTGGACGTCAGGGACTTGATGACCTACATCAAGTCAACAAAGTGGTTCGAGGATGAGGAGTAACGGTGGCCTAAGTGTGCCGTTATGGCAGCCACTTAAACCTAACCTAACCTAAACTAGAAATTTTTATAAGCGAAATATCTGCCTGAGAATCTACAAGAAAAGAACATATTTTAAAAGAATCATTACAATTGACTTCAACGAAGTCAGAATAATTCAAATTTAGACAATAAATTGATTTAAAAATATTTAATCGAATAGTTCCTGCTCCCTCAGTGTTCGATCCTGAGGGGCTTCGGCGTTTAAAGAACGAACATTAGCTGAATTTCGATTGATTGAACGCTGATTATTAAAATTACTGTTATTTGCAAACCGATTGTTATTCCTATTGTAATTATTGTTACTATTAGACCTATTGTTGCCTCTATTAAAATTAGTGTTTCTAAAATTCGAATTATTGTTAGACCTGTTTGCATTACCGTTAGATCTAAAATTGTTGTTATTGTACCTAAAATTACTGTTGCCTCTAAAATTCCCTCGAAAATCATTAAACCTTGTCGCTCTTTAACCTCTTGTTCACGTTCTATAATCATTTTAGCAACAACATCCTTCGAATCTTTGAAGGTTTGTTGATGCAAGAATAGACTTCACCATATCTGAACGACTATTCAACCTGCAAACGGTTACAGTTTGCTCAACCGCCATCTCATGTGCTTTTTCCTGTGTCATACCTTCAATAATTAAAGAGCGTTCTAGCGAATCACAAAGATCTTCTACTTGTTTCGAAAAATCAGCAAAATTATTGTTGTTTACTCTTAAAGCCGCAATTTTACCCGCAACAACTTTTGAGTTGTCTGGTCTAATTTTGTTACGTAACGCCTCTTTAATTTGGCTTTTTGAATCTATTTGCGTTGGTAAAGCTTCACGAGCTTTGCCTTCAAGTTTCGATTTTAAAAATGCAATAAATGTTTCTAACAAACATGTATCACATAATTCTTCTATTAACTCAATTTTGTCAATGAACGAGGCAAGTGATAACGGATCACCGCTGTAATTTTCTCTCATAATTGAGGCACAAGTACTTATAAATGATTTCTTTTGCTCTTGAGTTGCCATATTTAAATCGTTAAGATTTGAAATTGTATTTAAAATTAAATAAGAATTAGAATTTGAAGTTACGTTAACATTCGAAATCGAACTAGAGAACGAAGTAGGATGATTTCAACTATCAAAACCTAAAAAGTCTTCAAGCAAAGAATCTCTAGCAGCACGAAATTCTATTGTGGCATTTGAAGATATATGTGGACTATTATAATATTCTATAGAATCGTTCATGTAAATAAATACACAACGACAAACTGTGATATCAAAATTAGATATGTAAATATGAAACTGAAAATAATAATGAAAGAAATCCCGTGTAATTTCTTGTTAGAAAAGCTAACAAAGTTTTTTGAAAATATATCTGAAAACATTTATATTAACAATTATGTTTCACAAACACACCGCTTTATGAAAAACTTGTCAAAAAATTATTGTATTACGCACCGCTTTTAAATTAAATTTATCTATTATTTTATTTTACAGACGCACTGTTTTATTTTGAAAATATCATATATTTTTGATGCATGAACTGCTTTATATGTATATGTAAAAAATAAAAATAAAATTATTAAACTAAACTAATTTTTATTTCAACAAACAAAAATATTTGAAGTTTTTACACAACTTCAGCCTAATGTCACTATATTATGTATTGTATAAATTATAATTATTTGTTTTATTTATAATTTTAAATTATTATTTCTCAAAGAAATAGTATTAATAATTAATATATAATTATGTAGTATGTATGTATATATGTATGTATATACATGTGTATATGTATGTGTTTGTAAAGGGACCTAACCATACCTGTATTATTGTAAATAACTATGAGGCCGTTAACAGGGTGCTTCTCAAATCGTTCCTGTAATGCAGCGATCTATATTGTCCTCATAGCTGTTAAATATTGTTTCTATTGTATTGTTACTACCGGTTGTTGTTTTTACCGCTTTAGTTACTGCCGTGTTGCATGATGCGTTATTGAAAGCACTGTTGTAAAGCGCTTAATAGCCGCTTGGTGTTGCTAACGTTGCTGCAGAACAATCTTAATTGTTGTAGCGTTTTGTTGTTGCTGTGTAAGTGCTTGTTGTTATCATCGTTGGCGCTTAAGTGTTGTTGCTGTTAGCGCTTTGTTGTTGTTGTTGTTGTTGGATAATGTGCCATTTGCTGTTGCTGCAACTGTTGCGTTTGATATTGAACGAGCGTGATTTGTTTCGGTTTGATTTCGCTGATGATTTGCTGATTACACTGGATCACAAATTCCAACTTTTTTTCTGCACCAGAGACGCCATAGTGAAATTCCTATGTAAAATCACCTCCTAATTCCGAAAATCAAAGTTATTTTTACTTGAATGGTACCGTTTTTGAGATATTTACGATTTCAAAAAACAAAAAAGATGGCTCCGTATATCTCAAGAACAAATTGAGGTATTCGAAAACGGTTTGAAAAATTTGAAAGCTTCTAAAATTTACTATAATCAGTACATACAACACTTTTTGCTAGGTCCTGCAGATTCAAACATAGTGAACAATCATTACGGATTTTTACATTTTTTTTTGGAAAAATATAAAAAAATTTGTACTTTGCGAGGAAGCATCTCGAAAACTTTTTGTTTTTTTGCAGATATTTTTTCCCCCCTCCAAGCTCTGTTTTATTCCAAAATGAACAAAATCGATGAACTAATACAAAAGTTATAAGCATTCAAGTAAATATATCCATTTAATGCTTAAGTACATATGTGTTAGTATTCGTATATCAGTTAGTTAGCAGGTAGATTTTCAAAAAGTTATTAGATACAAAAAGCTGTTAGTGTCGTTTTCTCAAACCTAGGTACATTTTAAACAAGAGCATATTTTTGAGGCAGGTAGTGTTTTCTTTGTAGAACTAGGGAACCTTTTTGTTTAGGTAGGCTTGAATTTTTACTGGATCTAAGTATAAATAAGAGTACATGCGCCTTGTTCCTTCATAATATCTGCAAGGCCCGCCGGATACTGTTCAGTTTATAATTGCAGTTTATCACCCGTCATTTACTTAAAAACAAAAAATTAATAAAAAATTTATAAAATAATTCTACCTCCGCTCCACATCAAGCTCGGCCTTATCAAAAACTTTGTGAAGGCTTTGGACAAAGAAGGCGAAGCTTTTCATCATTTGAAGACAATGGCGAAATGGACAATGGAGCATGGCGAAAGGTTTCACCAGCAAATGAAAGTGGTTGAAAGTCGGTATCAAGGATTCTGGGATGTCGCTATGAGGGGCGACTACTGTTGGTTTCTAATAAGAGAAACCGATCCTAATCTAAATAAGCGTCAAAACAAGACACATAACTTTTTCAATTATAAAATAAGATCATAGAGAACCATATGTACATATGCTATTATTTGTAGGGTTTTTATGTAAGTATTAAATGGATATATTTACTTGAATGCTTATAACTTTTGTATTAGTTCATCGATTTTGTTCACTGATAGCTTATTTTTTTTTGTAATAAAACAGAGCTTAGAGGGGGCGAAAAATATCTGCAAAAAAACAAAAAGTTTTCGAGATGCATCCTCGCAAAGTACAATTTTTTTTATATTTTTACAAAAAAAATTTTAAAAATGCTTAATGATTGTTCACTATGTTTGAATCTGCAGGACCTAGCAAAAAGTGTTGTATGCACTGATTATAGTAAATTTTAGAAGCTTTCAAATTTTTCAAACTGTTTTCGAATAGCTCAATTTGTTCTTGAGATATACACGATTAAGTGGAGCCATCTTTTTTGTTTTTTGAAATAACGGTAAATCGTAAATATCTCAAAAACGGTACCATTCAAGTAAAAATAACCTTGATTTTCGGAATTAGGAGCTGATTTTACATAGGAATTTCACTATGGCGTCTCTGGTGCATTTTGGCTGTAAACCAGTGTTATATTTAGCCATAGGTATAGCAGTAATCGTATGTTGCTGCGGTTGATGCTGAATCGGTATAATAATACATGCCAGCGATGGGATGGTAATTTACGCAGTTGTTGAATCGGTTATGGAATAAAAAAAATCTGAAGTTGGTATGCACAATGCATGACAGACACATTTCGGCATAATTGCGATAAGCCTTATCTCAAAATGAGCGAGGAGTCACAGCAGAAATACTATGTACGTAATCCGTAAATCCGTATTTTATCATGGATGTAGGCATCAACTGCAAAGGCAGACGCCAAGAACAGACGCCTGAAACAGCGTATCAGCGCGTTTATGTAGATTTATTTTTTAAATTTTTTTTAAATTAACACTACACGACTTCGGTTAACAGTCACGGTCGCCATAAAATAACTTCAAATTATAAAAGTTATTATCTTGCGGAGAAATATATTTTTTATATCTTTTGTTAATTCAAAATCCAAATCTTTTCTGAACTGACAAAATATTCCAAATCATAAATTTAGGAAATACCTACTTATTATATATTTGTAAAAATAACCCAAGTATATTACATTTAAGTATATTCCATTATAAGGACAGCCAGAGTTGATACCGCTCTACGTTTCACGCCGCTAGAAGTTCTGACGTCTGCTCGCCTGACTACAACGTCATGCCCAGGATAAACGCGTTCTACTTTACCACGACTCCAACGCCTGGAAACATTAGGATCGCAAATGAAAACTAAGTCCCCCTTCTCTAACTTCTTCGTTCGTTGACACCACTTCACTCGCCTTGTCAGAGTGGGGAGATATTCCGCAACCCACGCTTCCAGAAGTGATCTCTCAACTACCTGGCGATTCTCCACTGCTGGCGCAGAACACAGACTTTTTAGACGATGTCGTTAACTGCTGGCGTTTGTGCGTTGTTTGATTCGGTCAAGATGATGTCGTTGGGTGTGGCTGCAGTCCTGACCAGTTTGCTGAAGGAAGAATAAACGTTCAAGTTTAAAAATATTATTGTCGTTAATTACCAAGGCATATTTTGCACGCAGCTATTCGTCAGGTTCTGCGTTCACACAAGGCGTAGAATCATGAGTAGGCCAATAATGCTGCGACTCTTTGAGAAATGATGGGCCGGTTAACCAGGTAGAATTTTGGCTGAATTCCACCTTGTTGTTGGTACGTGTTGCTATGTCTGCGACACACAGCGCGGTGGGGACCCACCTCCAGTTTGACGTTGTTGTTGATGCCAATATTTCAGCAACCCTATGCTGCACAAAGGGCTTATATCGGCGATGCTCTCTGCGTAGCCACCCTAACACTGTCGACGAGTCGCTCCATAAGTAACAGCTTTCGGTGTCAATCGTGTGATCTTCGCGTACGCAATTCAGTAAGCGGGTTCCTAAAACAGCCGCCTGTAGTTCATTTAGACTTGGCGCATATAAAGGATACTTCTACCTCGCCGCCCGAACTAACTGAGCGGTAGTAGGCTACAGCTGCAAACGCCTCTTCACTTGAGTCCACAAATACGTGAATTTGCAACATTTGTGGCATGCCACACCGAAAGTAAAAACGATGCATGGCGTACTCGTTGACACTTAGCATTTGATCGCGCCATTTTGACCATGCGCTGTTGATATCATCTGGCAGCGATTCATCCCAACGTATGTTCTGCTTCCATACCTCCCGCAAAATTATTTTAGCTTCAATGACAAAGTGAGCTAAAAAACCTGAAGGGTCGAAAATCGACATAACGACACTTAATAACTCTCTTTTGGTAGGTCGTCTTGATCCGTTTATTACTGTGGAATCAACGTTATTAAATTTTAATTTAAACCCAAAACAATCGGTTGATGGTTGCCAAAATAGACCTAGTACCTTTTCGACTAAAACGCCCTCCTTTTGGCCAAGTGGGCGCTTAAACTCATTTCCTCCTAGCGTGCTTACCACTTTCTGCGAGTTCGATGAAAAATTCCTAAGTTCGAAACCGGCTTGCAAATGAATATCCCGCACTTTCCTTGAGACTTCGATTGCTTCATCCTCTGTGGCAAAACTGTCAACAAAGTCGTCTACGTAGTGGTGATTTAGAATGGCGTGTACCGCGCGGCTTGTAGTTTCATTGTCGATTTGATATTCTAGTGCGTTTACTGTTTTGACGTGGTTCGCCGAGCATGGTGAGCAGGCAGCACCAAACGTCATCACCCGCATCTCGTAGACTTCAGGCGGCCTGGTTTGTTCGGATTCCTCACGGCGAAGTGCGGCAGATACCAGGTTTTGGGTGACATCAAAGCTGCTTCTGCTGGTAGAACCTTACGTGCATATTTCTTTTCTATATAGGAGTTAACGATGCGTTTGTATTCTGCACTCAATTCGGTATCGCGGCAGATTTTTCTCTCCACACCGACTAATCTCTTCAGCGCTAGAGGGTAGCTATCTGGCAGTACAATGTCACCTCTTCTCCAAAGGAGGCCAGTTTGGAACCTTCCATCAATACGAAGTGTGGTTGATTGCAATATCTTTCGTGCTCGAATGTCGGACTCACTTTCTATCGGAGGTGCGGCTCTAACTCCGAAAGATTCGGTATCGAAAAAGTTGTCTACCATGTCGTGTAGAAACTGATCGCTACAATTATTCAGCAACAGGCATGAGGGTGTTGATGTAGGTGGCACTGCTGTTAATATGCTCGATGTTGGACCGAAGAGCACCCAGCCCAGTTCGGTGTTCGCGGCAAAGGGGCCACTTTCATTCGCTCTTACGGTGGCGGATGGTAAACCAAGGTGGCAATTGTCGAGACCAATCAGGATCTTCGGTGTTATATGCGGGTATGTTTGTACCGGCAACTTACGTAGACGCTCACCATGGGCGTTCAACTCAGACTTACTTAAACTTTGAGACGGCAACTGCAGATTAGACACCCCGAATAAATTTTGTAACTTGTGCTTTTTACGGGCACTGACTCCGCTTATTGACATTTCGACTACTACGGCTGGCTCTTGTGCTGCGCGACCACCGAACCACTGCAGGTTTAGGCGCTGTTCACGTCCTCGTATACCAAGCTCGTGTAAGAGAGTGTTATCAACCATAGTAATCGAGGAGCCTTCGTCTAACAGCGCGTATGTTTCGACCGACCTATTAACGCCATACAATATTACTGGTAGAATTCTAAATAATAACTTACATTCGATATTATTCCTGCAGCTGAGTACTGCTGCTTGCGCGTCGCTTGGCTGTCGAGTGTAGCTTGATGGCTAAGTTTGCGTTTCGGTATGATCAGTTCTTTTACTAGTTGGCACGTCTCTGATGCGCGATTGTACACCTTTCGGCACGCTGCTTGTGTTGCGGTCGACCTCGTGCAAGAGTTTATGATGCATTCTTCTACATCCTTCAATGACGCATGGCTTGCGCATTTGGCAATCACTCATACCATGTCCTAAGCCGAGGCATGCAAAGCAGAGCCGAAGCTGCTTTACTTGGCTCCACCTATTTGGAACATTCAACTTTTTAAATTGTTTGCACTCCGATGGCTTATGTTGGCCCTGGCATATTGGGCAATTAATTTGGCGTTGAGTTTGTGCAGTGTGAAGCACGACACGTCGCTTATGATCTCGCACCGATTCACATTCTTGCACTGTGCAAATAACGTTTGCTAAAGTTGTGAGCCACTCGTTAAAGTGCTTCACTGTAGCATACGGCTGTATATACGGCATAACTTGCCCATTCGATTCTTTTATTCATAGGCAGCTTCATCACAAGCTCATCGAGAAGTGTAGGGTTGGCTAGATGTTGCTCTCCACCTTTGGCTGATTGCAGGAACGCCATATATTATTAACGCTGCTGGCAAATGGCACAAGCTTTATCATGGCATTTTCTGATATCGGCGCTATTTCCTCTACACGCGCCAGCTGGCTACGGATCAGCTGTTCTGGGCGTCCGAATCTAAATTTAAGCTGCTCTATAATGTTACTTACGTTATTCGGGTGGATCAGTAGAGATTTCACCGACTCTCGAGCTTCGCCCTTCAAGCTTCTCTGTAGCCGCTGGTTGTTCTCGAAATTGCTGTACCCGTAGACTGTAGTAGACTCTGTAAAGGCGGTATAGAATATTGGCCAATCCTCTGCTTTACCACAAAAATCCGGCAAGGGTTGGACTTTTCTAGGTGCGACTGCAGAACCTACGTGTAAATATTGGGTGCCAGTGACATTAAAATGCGACGCAGTGGCACCAGCGGTGGGTAGCAGTGGATTGGCATACATGTGATTAAGTGGAATACATTGCGATATTGTGGCGGATGTATAGGCACTAAAAAGTGGCGGCGTGTGGTGACTGTTGGCAAAAGTCGGCAATGTCACAATATTTGCATTTGTGGTTATTAATTCTTGCGTACCCGGCTGGTGGGCGGCTGGCAATTGTGTGATTTCAACGTGCGACGCTGTCAACGTAGCGTCTATAAGGCTATTTATGGCATTTGGTTCGCTTAACTTTGCTTGCGCAATTTTTAAGCTGCTTTCGAGGGCGGCTATACGCCTTTGCATTGCATTAAATGTACTTTCACTATCTTGACTTACCGTAGAAGTTGTTGATTGTGGACGACCAATTATTGGCGTGGCTGGCTTCTGTGTGGCGATACATGAAGTTGTTAAGGGGGACGACTAGTTACTGGCGAGGCTGGCTTCTGGACAACGAAACTCGAAGTTGTTGCAGGTGTTGCGACGTCTTTTTCGATTAAGGGCATGACTGTAGTTTTGTACTTTAAACGTTGGCTACGGCGGGGAGACCTTTCCATATAACTGGCGATGCAATATGCGGCTAAGTACAATTCCTGACAAATTGCGAGTATCGTTGCGCTCAATATGTAAAAACGTGTATTTACATTGCGAAATAAAACTGTCGATGATCAAATAAAAACTCGCGAATTTAATGTCTTTACAATACTGATAATGGAAATATATTTATTTCGCAGTGTTTGTTCGCTGCTTGATCATGGACTGAAAAGCCGTTTGTCTTCGCTTGCCCAATTTATAGACTACAAAGTACATAATTTTAGAACATTACGGTTTACAAATACATTAATAAATCATTTACCATAAATAAGTATACAAATTAGATAGTTATAAATGTATGCGCTTTAGATAAATTCCAGTTACAAAATAAAGAGAGAAACTTGAATTACATATGAACGTGTTGCAATACAAAGATGACAATAATTAGAGATGACAATAATTGGAGATGCCAATAAGTTTTAAATGACAGTAATTTACGACAAACAAGAAACGATCTTCCACAATATTAAATAATCAGCCCGATTCTAAATATCCGCTCGGATTTCTTTCCTTGCGGAAATTTTTATTCGCCAGGAAAATTTCCGCCAATTCTCTTTCACTAGTGAACAGAAAAATTGGCGAAGGGGAATTTCGAATTTTCGAAATCAGCGTGCTGCCGTTTCACGATTGATTTTGGTACTTCTTTTTGTACAAAATATTAAAATTTTTGATATAAAGTTGTTAAATTAGATAAATTAAGAATAAAAATGCATAGTATTGCCTTCGAATGGTAGCATACGCATAAACGAAAGATTCTGTAGCACAGCGACCGTAACAGAGCTCTAAAACAAGAAGGTTGCGTGATGATATGAGCCCACTTTAGTTGCCGGAATCAAGCTAACAAAACTCTTTTTAGTAAATTTTATTGATTCAATTGTTTTGCAGATGTATTTAATACTATTGGGTAAATAAAGTCGGATACAAATATTTGTTGGACATTTTAACAGCATACACACAACAAGCCTAAAACAGTTTGCGCTTTCACTAAAGAAGCCCCTCTTGATAAAACCTGTGTTATTAATAAGATGGTGCCTTTTTCGATTCCACATTCTGCTGGTGGTCCGGCCGAACTTACCTCATCCTCATTTTGCAAACATCCTTTAAGGAAGACGCTGGAATTTCCAGATGCCTTTGAATAAAGCTTATTAAAGTGTCTATTTGCTGATTATTTATACTTTTCGCCCTAAAAATCCAAAAACAATACGTTTTTAATTATTAAAAGTTAAATTTTCTTACATTTTGTTCAGCGTTCACCGTAAATTGGCTGGTGAAATATCTCCCGAAGAACTGTTGTGTATTCTCCCCTTTCTTTTCATTTATGATACCTACTTTACTCGCCAAACCGTTTTCCGCTTTTTCGAACATCGTTTAGAATAGGCGAAGAGCGAGAAGCGAACAAATACGTGCGGATTTTATGTTCAGAATAAGTGTTGAGAATTAAAGTCCCTTACCTCTGGTGGGGGGAAACTAAAATCTTCAATAAAAAGAACAGCTTGATGGTGTTGCTGATTGAGAATTTATTATAGTTCTGACTCTTCAACTATTTTACATTTGCTTATATACTAAATCTTAAAATTATGTTCCTTAATCTACTATACAAGTGCGTGTGTTTATGTAAAAGGGACTGATTTTAATGTTAGCCTAAGTACATTTTATTTATTGTTTTGCTGTGTCTTAATCACCGATCGTCTGGGTTTAACGATCGATTGTCTAGACTGTTTCAAGGGTATTGCTTAAATATTAGGACAAGATAAGAAACCATATGTTTTGTATGCTTATCTTTCCTTCTAGTGGACTGTATGTGTGTACATATGTGTGTGTGTGTGATAGGTTTGGGTACCTTATCCTGTTTGTTTTGTAAGTATGTATGTATGACAATACTATCATAAAATTCTAGTGGACTGTATAAATATACTTATTTTAGAGTGGCAGAGTTGTGTGTTCATATTTTTGTATGAACATTCTGCCAAAGGGCAATACTAAATATGTTTTCTAATAATTTGTTTAATTAACATTATTTCTAGCTGTAAGTTCGAATGAAACAGCTACAGCTGTTTTTGTTTTACATTTCGATCTTAAATATAATACAATGATAATAAGTCCTATTATTACGATTAAAGACAGTGAAGTATGACCACTTATCTGGTGAAAATTGATACCTTTTAATTTGATGTTTTCTTTTTTTGAGATCTTCTATTTGCTTTTTAAGTTTAAGGATGTCTTTAGTGTTGTTAATTAAGGTGGAATCAAAAGGTTTAATTCGCAGTTCTGGAATGTTCTCAATGTCCTTTATCCAAGACGAGGATAGTAATTCTTCCTTGATTGTAGATTGTATCTGATGAGATGCGGTTAGAGTTACTCCTTCATGTCGAACTGTACATCCTTCTCTTATTGTGATAACGCCTTGTTTAGGGATTTCCATTCTCATGTGTTGATTGGTATCACATTCTAGATGTATTATTGCGTTACTAAATATCTTGTAAAGCCAGCGATTTTGAGAGGATAGTTTAATCCAAATGTTTTCATCTGTAGCGGGCTTGAATCCACATACTTCATTTTCATACTGTTTTAATGCTGCTACTTCGCATGAATTGTCCGTTGCTGACTTCCAAGCCCAATTCCCTGGACATTGGTAATGATCTTCTGAGTTAATTGAACACGTATTTAGATCAACTTGGTTTATTAACACATATTGATTTGAATCAAAGTTGTATATTAAATATTCTGCTTTTATATCAGGGATGATCATGTTGCCTTTGTATTTTATTGGCAGCGGATTTAATTTGTACGCGACTGATGGCTCAAATGACATTAAGGGAATTTCTATGTTAATTACGAGCCGAGAATCCATAATTAATCCTTTAGCAGTCATAGACTCATAGATTTCCTTTAATTCGTTACCATGCTGTTTTCCAGGTAGTACTAATTTGTGTGGTAGTTGACTTTTAATCAAGGATATTTCATTAGTAAGCTGTGATGGTTTTAATAGTTTTGGATTTATTCGACCATGATTTATGTCAATTAATAAGTTAATTATCGAAGTTTGAATTTCTTCAAATTCGTCCATAATTATTCTTATTTGAATGGTTAATATTTGAAACATTAAAGTCATTCGTTCGTCGTTTTGATTTTGAACTAATTCATGATAAAATTTATTGAGCTGTTGATTCATCTTTTGAAAATTCTTGTTCACTTCATCGGTTGTCTTTTTTAATATATTTATTGTAGAATCAACTATGGATGTCTGTTTCTTAAATAACTTTGCAATATCCTTTTGATTTTCAAAAATGTTTTTAATATTTGATTCCATGCTTTTGCGGTCGTCAGCATCCATGATTCCAAATAAAATATGGTAAAGTGAGCCAACGAATTCGAATGGTGCACGTCTTTTTCTATTTCCTTGCTTCATGAACAGCTCGTTATTTGACTTGAGGTTACTATATTTATGCTTCAAAGTTGTGGTAATCATTACACAAGCCTCTTCATAATCGGTCAATATTTGGCATTGATGTTCAAGTCTGTTAATAAATTCGTTTATTTTATCCATTCGTTCGTAATAGGAGCCTAACTCGTAATAAACGATTAAGTTCCATTTTGAATTTATTACGTCTATTTTGCCAATTGGATCCAAGTATATTGTTGTATTGTTTCTTAGTTCAGCTACTGAAGCACCTGTTCTCGCTGTATCCTTTATGGTTAATGCTTTTACTTGCACTGCTAGCATAAGAAATGTAAAGAACCACATCATCATTGTTTTTGTTATTGTCTGGCCCCCTGTAGTTGCTGTCTTTTTTGATGTTCTTGTTGTCAACAGACTAGTAGCTTGATTTCGCTCTTCTGTATTGCTGTTGTCTGTTGTTTCTAGCGGGCATAGTTTATGAATGGGTCGTTTGATTATCCCATTTTGTAATTTTAGAGTTACAACTCTGGTTTTTCCATCGCTTCCAGGATGAGTTTTTAAAACTTTGCCTAATGGCCATTTTGCTGGATGGGTTTCCTCATTTTTAATAATGACTATTTGACCTTCTACTAGATTGTCGGATTTTGTTTTCCATTTCATTCTTTGTTGCAACATTGTGACATATTCGCTTTCCCACCGTTTCCAAAAATCTCTTTTCATTTTTTGGATCAATTTCCATCTGTCTAATGAATCTCTCGTTGTGTCATCATCTGCTTCAGGACAGTCTATTAGTGGGCATCCTATTAAAAAATGCCCAGGGGTTAAAACATCTATATCGCTTTCGCTATCAATAGCACAAAGAGGTCGCGAATTTAGCACTGCTTCAATCTGTGATAGTAACGTAGTCATCTCTTCGAATGTCAATTTACTTTCGCCTATCACTCTTTTTAAGTGATATTTTACAGACTTGACGCCAGCTTCCCAAATTCCTCCGAAGTGAGGAGCTGCCGGCGGCCCGAAATGCCATTGAACTTTGTCTGCTTCTAATATGGGGGCTATCGTTGAATTATTTTTTACTGCCTTTTTGAAGTCCAAGTCTAATTTTCTGCATGCTCCGACAAAATTTGTTCCATTGTCTGAGTATATATGCTGACTTTTACCTCTTCTAGCAAAAAATCGTTTCAAAGCAGCTAGAAAAGCTTCAGTTGTTAAATCACTCACTGCCTCTAAATGAATGGCTTTTGTTGCCATACATACAAATACAGCTATATAGCCTTTAAATGCTTTTTGCCTTCTGATTAAATTGAAATTTTGTATTCTCCAATCTACCACCTACTCGAAGAATTCCATTGTTGTCTACGATTGGGTTTAAGCTTGCGATATGACTTTTATTACTAACTTCTTTTTTAGTCTCCAAGCTCTGAATTTCCTCTCTAAATTGTAACCTTTGTTGATGTTTTATTATTATCTGTTCAGCTTCTTTAAGTTCTGATTTTATCAAGTATGAAGGATATTTTTGTCCTCGTATTCGTTTTATAAATCGCAATATATAAGCAACAACCCTTGTTAATTTCGTTAAACTAGAATACTTCAGTGTTACCTCATCCAAAAAATTTGATCCTTTTGAAGTTGAGACATATAAGGCATCAATTTTGAATATACTCTGCATTGGCCACTGATTTTCCTCTCCTTGTAACCATTTGGGGCCTTTCCACCATAGTTCGTGCTCTACAAGTTTGTTTGCAAATATTCCTCTGGATGCAACATCAGCTGGATTGTCCTTGGTTCCGACGTGTCGCCATATCGCTGTGGGAGCATATAATTTGATTTGTTCTACTCTGGTTTTAATGAACTTGTCTTTATTTCGGGAATTATTTATCCATGCTAAGGTTATAGTCGAATCACTCCAAGCAAATATTTTACTTTCTCTATTGATAATTGTCTTTATCCTTTGCAGTAATATAGCAAGAAGGTGAGCCGCACATAATTCCAGCTTTGGTAGCGTCTTTTTGTTTTTAATTGGATTTACTTTAGTTTTACCAGCAATTATCGTTATAACTGATCCAACTTTAGCATATACAACTGCTGCGTAAGCTTTTTCAGATGGATCTGCAAACCCATGAAGTTCAATTTCAACGTCATTTTTTGTTTCAAACCATCTAGGAATTTTTACTCTTTTTATATCTGGTACGTGTTGCATAAACTCTTGCCATTCTTTTGCCAAATTCTCGTCAAGTAACTCATCCCAGTTGAGTTTCATCAACCAAAGTTTTTGTATAAACAACTTTGCTAAAACGGTCATAGGTGACAGCCAACCCATCGGATCGAAAATTCTCGCCAAATCAGATAAGGCTTGTCTTTTTGTTACTAGCTTTTTCGGCGACAAATTTATATTGAATCCAAACGTATCTTTGGTCGGGTCCCATTGTATACCCAAAGTTTTAATTGTTTCTTCTTCTGCTATTTGTATTACCTCCTTTTCGCCGTTTGGGGAAATTGCTGCTATAATTTCACTATTATTAGACATCCATTTTCTTAAGTGAAATCTATATTTTTGTAGATGTTTTGATATTTCGACTTGAATGGCTTTACATTCTTTTATTGAGTCTGCTCCTGTCATTAAATCGTCCATGTAGAAATCGTTTTTGATGATGTTTGAAAGCAAGCTATTGCAGGGCTCGCAGAGTTTGGCGATTTCTTGTAATGTTCTTGTTGCAAGAAAAGGAGCGGATGCTGTTCCGTATGTAACTGTTTGCAATTTGTACTCTTTTATCGGCTTTTCTCTCGTGTCTCTCCACAATATGCGCTGATAATCTTGGTCAGCTTCTGCTACTTTAATTTGCCTATACATCTTTTCTATATCGCTTATTACCACAAATTGCCAAAGCCTCCATTTAATAATGATATCGAATATATCTTTTTGGAGCCTTGGCCCTATGAACAGGATGTCATTTAAGCTGGTACCGTTTGTAGTTTTCGCAGATGCATCAAAAACTACTCGTAGCTTAGTTGTGAGACTGTCTTCTCGAATTACGGCTTGATGTGGCAAATAGTATTTCCCGCAATTATTTTCACTTGCTTTTTCCATGTGTCCCATTTCTAAATACTCTTTCATAAATTGAGTATATTGCTTTCTCAGTTCGCCATTTGAAGCAAATCTTTTCTCAAGATTCAGAAATCTCGCCATTGCTTGTTTGCGAGAGTCACCTAATTCCTTTCCTTTTTTGAAGGGCAGATTGACGACAAATCTATTATTTTCATCTCTTGTTGTCGTTTTGTCAAAAATATCTAGACATTCATCTTCATCTGTTTTATTTTCTGGAGATGTGGTGTCTTCGATCTCCCAAAACCTCTCCAATGTTGTAGTCACCGCTGCTATTATTCTACCACTCTTTCTTGGTTGCTGTAGAACTCCGGACAATATCCACCCTAATTTCGTGGCTTGGCCTAGTATTCTATCTTTCTTGAATATGCCTTCCTCTAATATATCAGCATATACGTCTCCTCCAATAACGACGTCGATCCGATCTGATTTATTGAAGTAGGGATCAGCTAAGGTATAGTTTCTCCATTGTTCTATATCCCAGTTAAACGTTTTATCTGGTTGTGCACTTGCTAATCTTGGTAAAATTAGTGCTTCGACATCGTATATTTCATTGCTTAGGAATCTCGGTTTAATTTGAATATTTACTCTAAATTTGGAGACTCCTACCGTAGTATTCCCTAGCCCTTGCAGCTCAGTTACTTCTCTTCTTTTTGGTAACCGTAGTATCTGAGCCGCTTCCTCGGAAATGGTAGTCTTTTGTGATCCTTGATCAATAAGTGCTCGCATAATCACGTACTCTCCATTTGCTGCTTTTACTCGTATTTGTGCTGTTGCTAAGAGTATTGATGTTTCGGAGTTTTGTGTCATCATAGCTGATGATTTTTTTATATTTTCTTCACTTGCTCCTTTCTCCTTTTGGAACTCATTGTAATGCAGTAAATTATGATGATTTCTTCCACACTTACTGCATTTCTTTTTGTTCTTACAATTGCCATCATATACGTGATCGAGGCAAATGTTGCATAGCTTATTGTTTACTATGAAATTCCTACGACTCATGGTAGTCAATGCCTGGAATTTTCTGCATTCCACAATTTGATGCCCAGAAAATTTGCAATATATACAGGTCTTTTGCGCAGCCGTATAGAATGTGGGTGTTCGTTGTGGTGGCTTTTGATTGCTCCATTTAGTTGTCTTTTTGTCTCTTATCGCTTCTAGAGCTTGATATTGTTGCTCCAAAAAACCAAACACATCATCTAGGCTTTGTATGTCTCTAGTTTTCTTGACATTCTGCTCATATAACCGGAGACTTTCTTTGTCCAGTTTGCGAACAACTATTCGAGCTATAATAGCTTGTTCATCGGCTAAATTCAAATTAAGCCCTTTTAGAGCATAGATGCATTCTTTGGTGGTATCCAAGAGCTGCTTCATACTGGCCGCACTTTCCCCATTTGCTGTTGGTTGATCCAGAAGTCGGTCCACTTGTGTTGTGAATTGCTACCTTCTGTTTTCGTATCTTTCGTGGAGTATTTTCCACGCGGCTTCGTAGTTGCATTCGGTTACTGGTAAATGCTGAATTAATCTTCCAGCTTCCCCTGCTAATGCTGATTTCAATCTAAACATGTTTTCTACTTCAGTGAAGTGCTTTGAATTGTGCACTAAACCTTGGAAAAGATCCCGAAATGATGACCATTGTTTCATGTCGCCATAAAATATTGGAATCTTAATTTCCTGCAACTTCATTGTGGCAGACACAGTCTGTGTTGACATGGTTCCTTTTAACTTATTAGTCAATTTTTCAATATAAATACTATAGTTTTCTTGGAGGTCTTCCATGTATTCTTCTATTGCGTCTTTATTTATATTTTCTAACTTGATGCTACGAGTTTCAGAAAACGCTTCTTCTACATATTCGAATTGTATTTGAAGCTTCGTCTTGAGCTCTCTTACTTCTTCGACCGAAAGCAAACTATTCTTTTGTATTTCTTTGATGGTCTTTCTTAGTTTTTCTCCTCGACGTTTAAATCTCATTTGTACCTCCGCACTATTATCTGGTTGTATGTACTGAAGTGTAAATTGTTTATGGCCTGTTGTCAATAAGCCACCTGATGCTGCTGATGCTGCGCCATCTGATGCTGCTGATGTCGAGCCACCTGATGCTGTAGATTCTTCTGCTTCACTTTGTATTTTTAACTGCTGAATGCACTGTTCCAGAAGCTTAAGAATATGTTCGTAATACTCTTTGCTAAAGTATTCGGCCGCTTCTGGACTATTTTTGGCCACAATTTTGGCATGGTTAGCATTAAATTCCGTTATAATTGTTTGGACGTGTTTAATATGTTCAGGACATGCGGCTTTTCTTATTTTTCCGCCTTCTATTTTTTGTTGTTCGTCTTCAGCAAGTGCGCCCAACTGGCGCTGTCTTTGTAGCAGAGTTTCCATGATGATTGCTTAAAAATTGATTTTTGTTTTCAGTCTTCTTTTTAACACTTCTCGCTGTTCCAGCCACGAGAAACGCTTATTAGAGTTCTTCTTTTTTAGCACACTTCACGCTGTTCCAGCCGCGTGAAACGCTTGTACACTTAGAGTTCTCTTCCGTTTTTCTTTAAACGCACGTTTTTACCACTTCTCGCTGTTGTAGCCACGAGAAACGCTTGCACATTTGATATCTATATATATTTTTTAAAAAACCCACACGCACTTCTCGCTGTTTAGCCACGAGAACGCTTTTTTTTACACTTTTCGCTGTTTAGTCACGAAAACGCTTTTTTTTTACACTTTTCGCTGTTTAGCCACGAAAACGCTTGTTTTTACACTTTTCGCTGTTTAGTCACGAAAACGCTTTTTTAATGCGGACAGTCTTTGCTAGTCCGGCTTACAAAAATAAACCTTTTTTATTTAACGCGGACAATCTTTGCTGCTCCGGCTCACATAAATAGGTTTTGATACTGCTAAGTAACGCTCTTTTTTCTTTGAAACTTACAGTACTTACGCTTGAGCTCTTTTTTTAGGCTCGATTGACCAAATGTTGAGAATTAAAGTCCCTTACCTCTGGTGGGGGGAAACTAAAATCTTCAATAAAAAGAACAGCTTGATGGTGTTGCTGATTGAGAATTTATTATAGTTCTGACTCTTCAACTATTTTACATTTGCTTATATACTAAATCTTAAAATTATGTTCCTTAATCTACTATACAAGTGCGTGTGTTTATGTAAAAGGGACTGATTTTAATGTTAGCCTAAGTACATTTTATCTATTGTTTTGCTGTGTCTTAATCACCGATCGTCTGGGTTTAACGATCGATTGTCTAGACTGTTTCAAGGGTATTGCTTAAATATTAGGACAAGATAAGAAACCATATGTTTTGTATGCTTATCTTTCCTTCTAGTGGACTGTATGTGTGTACATATGTGTGTGTGTGTGATAGGTTTGGGTACCTTATCCTGTTTGTTTTGTAAGTATGTATGTATGACAATACTATCATAAAATTCTATTGGACTGTATAAATATACTTATTTTAGAGTGGCAGAGTTGTGTGTTCATATTTTTGTATGAACAATAAGGGAATAGGGAGAAGCGGAAAAATACGTGCGGATTTTTCGTTTAGAATTGGGCTGAATATAATATTATTAAATAATATAATAATAATATTAAATAATATAATATAAAAATTTAATTGAATTTAAAAAAACTACTCGCCTCCTCAAAGCTTAGACATGGTCCTTCGAGACGGATTCGAACCGAATTTAAACTTGCACTTTATTTTCAACCTGCTGACACTGCAAAAACTAACTAATAACATAGTATCTCTTTTGAAGCTATTCTTAAGGAGTACAGTTGAAGTACAACAAAAACAAACATACATTAGGTGTTGTTGAAGACATGAGCGAAGGCCTAATCGAGTTCGATGATTAGAAAAATATTCACCGACTTGAAATACTTACCTTGTGTGAAACACTTACCCTGAAATGTATGAAACAACCTTGTAAGCACTTACCTAAAATGTATGAAATTACCTTGTAAGCACTTACCTGAAATGTATGAAATTACCTATTTATATACTTAAATATGTAACAAGTAAAAATACTTACCGTTTATTGGAATTCTTACATTTACACATATACATATACAGGCCAATTCTAAATAATTTTCCCCTAAGAGATTTTTCTCTTTCCTCTTTCCTCCAATTCTAAACGACTTCGAAAGTTTTCGAACATAAAAAGTAGCTATCACGAATGCAAAAAAAAATGCGGAAAAGTCTGGTAACCCGCAGGAGTTTTTTCACTTTAAAACTGCAAGCGAGTTGGTGTCGAAAAATGTAGGTATTTTAATAAAATTATGAAAAATATTAATTTTGGTTGTTTTTAGGACTAATAAAACAACAAATAAAACTCAAGTGCAACTGCTTGTTGCTCTAATGGAGTCTCACCCCGCTATAGCACAAGGGTTCTTCAAAGGTGACAGGGAGGAGTTGCAAAGATTTTGGCGGAAGGTGGAGCAGGAACTCAACGCGGCAGGGCCACCTACAAAAAGTACACTGGAGTGGAAGAAGGTAAGATATCTGTAGTTGTTTATTTTGTAATATTTTACGAGACAGGGCAACAGCAATGTAATTCCCATCAAAAATTATCAACGGGGATATCAAAAGACGCGTATTGGTCCCTGGATTCAGAATACAATGGCGGATGTTTAGTACTTTGCGAAATATTTGCAATTAAAGTTGAAAACTTTCTTTCATTTGCATGTGGTTGTTGGGGGTCGCGTTGGACCCGTGGCCGCCAACTCAAAAACGTGTTTTGCGCATATATACTATGGACGACGCTCCTAATTTGCCATCGGACCAGGATCAGTTTTCGGTTTCTTGCATATATCTCGCAAAGGACTGAAAATATTTAACCTCCGACACCGGATTCTGAATCCAGGGACCATTATACGTCTTTTGGACGTGTATTAGTAGTTGTGTGCTGATCTAAAGAAGGGTAGTTTTATATGCTTTTGGCGATAACTCTTCACAGAGATACAAATTTTTATTTCCGCATGCATGTTATATTTGTAGAGCAAATCACTAAAGATTTGAAAAAATTGAGATTTAAATGCGAATCTCATCTACTTACTGGATCCTTTCGAAATCATCAATCGGTGAACAAAAACATGATGACCATTCTTCTGCAACTTCATATCAATCTTCTCTCATAGCCAAGTAATTTCCCAGATTGTCAACTCACCAAATATAAGATGATATGGCCGATGTCTTATGTCCATTATTCAAAATGCTAAATGTGTTGAAAGATTGGCATTATAAATTAAATTCGGTTGTAATTTCAGGTATGGGCCGACCAAAAAAAAAATATGTTCGGCAGAAAGCATCGGAAAACTCAAAGTCTCGCAAAGGTACTGGTGGGGGTCCAAATATTGAGCGGAAATTGTCCCCAACTGAAGAGGCAATTTACAATTTAATCGCATTAGACAAATATGTAGAAGGTGTGCCTGCGGAAACGTATGGCTTTAAAAAACTAGACCAAGTTGAACCAGTATTGGATGTCTCTCAATTTGTAGACGAAGAAAGTATAATTGAAACATTGGACATTAGCATGGAGGCTCCCCCAGCAACCTGCGAAGTAGTAGATTTATCGGTAGAATTTGAAAATAGTGGCGAGCCAGTGGCATCTGTCAGCAACATCATCAAGAAAACTTCCACTCCGTTGTCGAAGCAACAAAAGGGAGCTGCAGCAGCTTTAAGGGAGGAAATAGATATTCAAAAAGAAATATGTAGTAGCATAAAAACTGCAGTGAATGACCAAAAGGAGCAGCGTGAAAATATAAAAAAAAATTTATCAAAGGTATTCATTTTAATTATAATGAAAATTTACAAAATAATTTTCAAATCTACGTAGGTTGGATTTAATTTACGATTTGAACAAAAAGCATTTTAGAGAAGTGGAGAGTCATTTAAAGAAAAAGGAGTCAATTGAAATGGAAAAGTTAAAAGAAATGAAAAGGCACAACAAAGTTATAGAAAATTTAAAAATTAAAGAACTCGAACACGAAGTGGGAACCACGGACTTATTCGTTAGCGAACCAAATATGTAACATAACACCTTGTCAATGAAACGCTTTTAGGTGTAATTTTCATAAATCCATATAAATCAATAACTTTATACCAGAAAATGAGTTAATAATATATTTTCATACCGGTACGACTAACTTTATGTAAAACTCATAGCAATCTTTTTTATTAAAGTATTTTGTACATTCAAATACTCACTTGCCATTTTTCTTTCTCTTACATATTAAAGCACTGCGAACACAACTTCAGCAATATCACTTTTATCTTAAACTACGAGTAAAATATTTGAAAAATCTGGGAGATTGAACAATTTTGTAAGTATACTCTACTGTTTAATTAATTTCAAATTTAACATCCTTTAAATGAATTACAGGTATGCAATAAAGCTGAACAACAATTTGACGACTCAGGTGCAGATATACTGTTTCGCAAAAATTCGCTAGAACTGACATCTATAATTTTCCAACCAACATCTGCAATCAACATTTCTGAAACTACACACAAGTTAACTAGACCAGTAGCGCGATTCTGTAACTTTTTTAACGCCAAGTGTTAGCGTTAACTTCGCTTAACACCATTTTTAACACTTTTTGCGATTCTGTAACTTTTTTAACGCCAAGTGTTAGCGTTAACTTCCCTTAACACCGAAAAGTGTTAGCTAACCCCTTAGTTAACGCGAAAAAATTTTGTGGTGTTAAAAGTTATAGAAAATAAGTTCTCCGAACATGAAACCGAACTCGCGACGCGCACTTTGTAGTCCGAACGCTTATCACCTGCGCTACTGCGACATGAACGTCGGCGCTGTCAAATGCTGTACTTAAGATGAGTGCAGTTTTCCCCTCAATTTTAACAGATATACATACATAAAACAGCTAACACTAAAAAGTGTTAAGGAAAGTTACAGAATCGCACTTTCGTTAAGAGCAAACGCCAAAATTCGGCGACAAGCTAACACTCGGCGAGGTGTTAAAAGTTACAGAATCGCAGTACAGGGGTCACATCTTTATCCAAACGAAACTTTTGAGCATCAATCTAGTCGACATACAATTCTCCCATTTAGTTGTAAGCAGATATGTTAAATTGACATTAGGATTAGTAATCAAATTGAGTGAAATATTTTTTCTAATTGCTTATTGCTTATTATTTTGGGCTTTCCGTTTTAATGTTTAAGTTTTCAATTAATTGAAAAATCAATCATAAGCTGGTTTCTCAGAAAATAATCAAACAAACGGGTTATTTATGATTGGTAATCATTATTGAACAAGTCTGGTTGTAAGATTACCACCATGAGATTTTATAAAAGTTCCTATTTTCAATTCAATGTATAAGTATCTATATTTTTAATAAACACTATGTAAAATAAAATAAGTGCCTTTATTAAAAGTGGCATAGGTCTATTTTTTATGTATTGAGATATTGAAGGGTTTGCATTTGGACTGAGTCAAATATATTCTTAAGTTAATTAATGGGATTTTTTTTCAGGCTGTGAATTTTATCATACAGAATTTTTGTTATACCGAAATAGACTTATGCTACTCTCAAAAACAATGTTTAAAAGTTTATTTTCAATTTTTATTTTGGTTTGACCAATTAATAGGTCTCAGATTTTGACACTATTGAAGTAAATGAGCGATATGTATATTCAATAAATACAATAAATATAAAGAAACCATTTGAATCGAAAAAAAACGACTTATGTGTCCTCGTTGGTTGACTTTTTCTAGGAACACACAGCTTCCAAGTGTTGCGTTGAAGTTACCCCAATATGCTCCATTTCCGGAATATTGTCTTCAAGATGGTATTGGGGAATATCCACTTTAAAATATAAGCAAATATTGTGTAAGCAGCAGCACACATTTATGATTTTCGCAGCTTTTTCGGGTGTGTAGTGTAGCTCTCGGGCGCCAAGAATGCATCTCCAACGGGCTTTTCAAACTCCGTTAGTACGCTCAATGGCATTGCGACATTTACTGTGGACTTCGTTGTACTTTGAATCGGCTGAACCATCCTCTGGTGCTCTAAATGGAGTCATAAGCCATGGCTCAAGTGGGTACCCGGCATCACCTGCGTACAAAAGTATATTACGACGAATCGTTCGTCTGAGCTTTAGTTCGCAATACAGACTGATGCCCTAAAGTTTTATTGTGGTTTTACCTAAAAGCCAAGCATTGCCAGAATTTATTGCGAATTTGTCTTCGAAGTATTGGCGAACCTCGCTTACGTTCCATACGAAGGCATCATGGCAGGCTCCGGGATGGGAAGCATTCACATAAAGAATTTTTAATTCATGGTCACAAACCTGTAATTAATCACTTGGCTGAGATTGATATCTATCAATATAAAATATACATATCGACCTATCCTATTAGAAAGGTAGAGTTGTTAAAAAGGTCGTATCGCCAGTACTTTTAAAAAGGTCGTATTTCATCGATGTCACTAATAAGGTTCATTTTCTATCCTAATAATGGGGTTAAAAACTTTTAATTCCTTTTTTTTTAACTGAAAACAAGCTGAGGAAATAACATTCTTGATATTTATTCATTAAAAAATAGATTTGCAAACGTTTTTATAGCTTTATTTACGACCTTTTTAAAAGTTGACGCGAAATACGACCTTTTTAACAAAATTGTTTAAATACGACCTTTCTAATAGGATAGGTCGATATGAATTATTTATTATTAAAAGGACACATTTCCACAGAGCTAACAAAGTTTTACCGGACACAGAAACCGCTGTATCTCTTTTCTTCTCATTTTTTCTGATTATTTAAAATGATATGTTCTAGCTAAAAGCCAAGCCGTTTCTAAAACATTTTTTTCTAAGTAACTGCATCAGTTTTTGTAAACTTTTTTGGGCGTTTTAGTCAACGGTTTTATGAATTGGATGAATGGACACGTACCCTTTTAATAATAAATGATTCATATGTGCATACATACCAGCATGACGTTCAAGCTGAAGAAACCTTTTCTGTTGTAGTACAGGTGTTTGTTTTCTGATGGAGCTATAATGCGCACGTGGGTTCCGGCAACGCATCCGACAACACCTGGTATTTTGTGCTTTTCATAAAAAGCCAACGAGTTTTTCCGTTGCTCTTCTGGTGCAGTTGGAAATTGAATCCATTGCGGGCATAGGCACGTTTGAAGAGTATTCAGAACCTCATTCAATATTTTGCTTAAGCTTGATTGCGCTAAAGCAATATCGTAGTCTTTACCAACACCTGTTTGATACCCTCCTTCCGCTAAAAAGCGCAAACAAGCGGAAAGCTTCACAATCGGTGGGATTGCAAATTTCTTTTTTGCACAGGAGGTGTGGTTCGTTAACACGTTAAGCAAATATTTAAAGGCGCATTTGTTAACTCTGTAATATTTTAAGAACCTTTCATGATGCAAATAAAAGAAAAGAAACTTTGATAATAATATAAATAGCTATTTTGTTATGCTTCACTTACTGAATTTGGGGCACATCAAAAGGGTTCGATATATCGCGTAACTTTCTCCTCATCACCCTTTGTGTATTTGCTTGGTGCTCGTCTTGCATGATTACTTCATCCGCCAGCAAATTTAGCGCCAAACTATTCATTTTTATAATTATTTCGTTGTTTTTCTTGCAAAAGTAATTAAATCGCGAATAACTTTTAAATTTACAATTGTAAACAAACACAATCAGCTGGCGAATCAGCTGATTTCGAAAGTGAAAAAATCCTACCACTCCTCTCTACTTTATTAAAGTTGGAGGATTTTTTCTGACAGAACGAAAAAATCCGCAAGGGAAAAATTCCTCAAGATATTTAGAATTGGCCTGATAAACATAATGCAAGAACTAAGCGGTCCACGGCGAGGTAATTGGCTCTGGGTAGTCAGTAGCTCGTCACCCTCCAACCGCTATTATTGCCGCTCTCTAGTTATGAATAAAGTTTTTTATGAATTTAAAAATCGAAGTCTCGCCGCGTTTCATTTACTTTGAAAGTTAGCTCCCCTGCAAAGTGAGAAAAGTGCAGTTTTATACAGGTGTGTTCGGTGAAAAATTTGGCAAGAAAAATTAGAGAATAAAGCGTCTTACTCTCTCAAAGAGTGAAACTTGCTAACTTTTCACAGAACAGGAATTAGTAAATATTTGCAAGAATGTTGCAAAAACAGCTGTTTGTGTTGAAATGCAGACTGCTAGTTGTGCAGAAATTGATTCCACTGCGCCAGCACTAACACATTTCCTTCTACCGAAGACTTATTAAATCTTAGGGAGTTTGGTGAAGAACTTAGTATTTGGGCCGTGGTCGTAGGTGTGGTGAGTCCACGATATTCAGATTTTGGGGTCTCCAAGATCTTTGCGTGTCCAAATCTGGTGGCATTCCAGCGTTGAAGAGCGTTCAGTTTTACTGCGCTATAGCTTACCGTACAAGTCAACCGGGAGTAGGTTGAGCATGACCTCTGTACTCTACTCCAGTGCTGGCCACCATACAACAACACCATAGACGAAGATGGGTCTAATCACAGCGGTGTACAACCAGTGAACCAGTGCACGACCCGGGGGTTCAAACCCCATCTCTTTCCCACGGTTGGTTTGGATGCATATAGGGCAGTGATAGCTTTCCTGAATCTGTTCTCAACATACTTGTTCCAGTCTATCTTAGATAACGCGGAGGTACCTGACCTCTTGAGAGAGCGTGAGCCTAACCCCGTTCAGAGGGGGTTGTTCAAAACCTGGTATTTGTATTTTCTTGTAAAAAGGACCATTTCCGTGTTAGAGAAATTCACGCTAAGGCTGCTTTCCATAGCCCAATCCTCCACGAGGTTCAAGGCCGTTTGGAGTAGTTCACTTGGGGTCTGAAGATGCCTGCCAGTGGCCGTTAGAGCGATGTCGCTATGATTTGGCAGCCGGTGTTTTCCAGTTCCAGAAGTAGGGTGTTAACGGTTAGTTTCCACAGTAAAGGGGATAGAACTCCCCCTTGTGGAGTGTCTCGAGATGCGTATTGCACTATTGAGGCCTCTCCCAGATTAGCCTGGATAGTTTTCTTTGCCAGAAGCTGACTTACGAATTTCACAAGTGGAGGTTCCAGTACCGTTCTCCGAAGGGGCAAGTCCTTTTTCTCTCTTTGTGGTAATATATTGGAGTGCTGTTTCCACGGACTTGCCCTTTGAGTATGCATGTTGAGCCTTGGAGAGGTTAAGTGGACTCAGATTATCCCTAATGTGCGCATCTAGTATTCTTTCCAAAATCATAAGAAGAAAGGATGTAAGGCTAAAGTGTAAGGCCACTAGACGATGTCCAGCCTCCATCTGGTTTCTGGATGAAGGTCGGAACAGTGGGACTTTTCCATAGAACTTTTCGCCGTCTATTTGCATCTGAGTTGGTTTCAATGTTGGTACAGAAGTCCATCCATGAATTCTTCTGGGCTTTGTTGACCACTTTTTTTGAAAATTTTTAAGGATTGCTTATATTCGTGCCAAGAACCAGTCCGCTTAGCTTCATTAAACATTCTCCTGCTATTTTTCATGAGTTGAGAAATTTCGGAGCTCCACCAAGGTGGTCTCGTCTTGTCTAATAACTGGACAGGAGAAACAAGAAGTTTCATCATTTATTGGCTGTGATGCTAGTGCAAGGCATGAGCTTTGGGGCAGCAGCGGGAGGTGAGTCTCTTTTTGACTTCAAATAATCTTACCATATCAGAGAACTACGGAGGAAAGAAGTACCGGACATTACCATGACAACTGACTCCCCGGATCTTCTAGTAAAGAACTGTGTAGTATCGAAACGTTTGTCTGTGTCCGATCATCGAATGATCCACTTTGATAGAGAACGGGACAGGGTTATAACTCAACCGCACAGAAATCTGAAACGAACTTCATGGAATCTCTTTGACATACAAAACACCCATTCCATCACTCGACTGCCTCGATGATCAAGTCAAGTCTCAGGAAGGGTTTCAATGACTGTTACTCAAGGAGAGACTTTCAGGAGAATTGCCGTGAAAATTGCAAAGAAAAAATCTGGGCAGGAACATTGCAAGTCGATTGAGTTCACGAAGGAGTCAGCAAGGCTGCGTGCGGATGGCACATGGGCGGGATCATCAGCGCAAACACTGGACATCCTTACGGAAGCTCACTTTCCGGACGGTCCCAGCGGTGCATCGAAAAGAAATGGTGTAGCAAGAGGCACTTTCCGCACAAACGAACAGAATCTTCGCAGAAGACAAAATTATCTAGGCAATAAATAGCTTCTCACCAAACAAATTGCCAGGAGTAAATGGTATTCTCTCCATTATGCTGCACAAGACCTAGGAATCTTCGGTTAGAGAACTGAAGGAGATCTTTGCAACAGGTTTAACAACACTACGACCTCGTGGAATAAAACACGGGAGGTTTTCATCCTGATTGCGGCTAGAAGATGGCATGAGTTGGCCAAAGATTTCCGGCCAATCAGTCTCACGCAGCACGCGTACCTGAGGGGGAGATAAACAGAGACCGTGCTTCACGAAGTGGTTTATATAAAGAATTTACACTAGCAGAGTTTGTTAATGTGGAAGACGCTTTCAATAAAGTCAAAGCCAACGCAATATCATCAGCACTTGCTCTTTAACCGTATGATATCAGCTGAATTAGGGCGAGCAAGAAATAGTAAGCAGGCAATTAGAGGTACACCGCAGGGCAGGGTCCCCCCACCTGCTCCTTACTATGAATGACATCCTGGTAACTACATACCATTGTTTACCCCTACTAGTTTAACATATTTTTTACGAATCGGAGTGTAAGGCAGTGGATGATGGTACTCCTAATAAGTGGAATGAAGGAAATAGCGTCCAGAGTTGCTTCACAGTAAAAACTGCAACTAGAAACTTTAATTTAAATTGAAATTTACACTTTATTGCAACAGATAAGTTGTTAAAACTGCCTTATATTGAATAATTTTGAAGTTTTTTGTATTTACGTTCAATATTGCAGTATTAATTTGCGATTGCTTTATAATTGCATACAACGTGTGTTGTATTTACGTTCAATATTGCAGTATT
Source organism: Sphenella marginata (assembly GCA_951509765.1). Taxonomy (NCBI): domain Eukaryota; kingdom Metazoa; phylum Arthropoda; class Insecta; order Diptera; family Tephritidae; genus Sphenella; species Sphenella marginata. The sequence continues at coordinate 31,925,477 of OX608079.1, read as the reverse complement.
AATTTGCGATTGCTTTATTATTGCATACAACGTGTGTTTTGTGTGTGTGTGCTGATTCGGAGTAGGTCAGCTGATAGTTGCGCTACTAGTAGAAATATACTATTTATGCTACATACAAATGGAGTGAAGATTGTGGCGTACGCCGACATTGCTAAAAATTTACTATTTCTCTTATTAACTCTATTATAGACATAACTAATAACTTTAGAACAAACGTGGACAAAAAAACATGAAAGAAAAATGTATGAGACAGCATCAAGATTTTGCAAAGATTAGAATTCCTCATTGTGGACAGAGTAAAGCTCCCTCCAACAAGCTATGTGGTCGTTGACCGTCAAACTTAATCCCTTGAAGGATGCAAAGTTTTGGCAGAAAGTTACTCTACTAGAGAAGTGAACTAAACACAGAAATTAAAACTTAACTGAATAAATAGGTATTTGCGGACCAGAAGCAAAGTATAAAAAAGCTTCGTAGTAAAGGACTGGTGGTGGTTCGTATGAAGAAAAACACCTTACTGTAGCAGGGAAGCATCTTCTAAAAGGTATGGGTATTTCTGTTGCGGTAGAAGGACTTTCCGTGAGATCTTTTTGCCCTACAGTTTCAGAGATAGAGAAAGAGGTAGATGATGACTTGATAGAGGAGTTATTTGGCGAGGAGGAAGCTTCAACCCCAGCCCCCCAGTCGCAGTACTGCAAAAGTCAGAAAGAAAAAGAGTCCTGCAGACAGCGAAAAGCTTGCTCTTCCTAAAGGAAATATAGAGGCGTTTCAGGATTCGCAGTCAAATATAGCATCTAAGCTGGACAAATTGATTATATAACCCCTGGCTTGCTTAACATGCGTTTTACTAATGCAACAAGTGGAGTGATTTCCCTTTCAAATTATGAGCTCATTCGTGCTAATGATAATCTGTTAAATAAGTTCTAATTTACTACTGTGGGTGATAGTGATGTTTTGAAGGCTTTGATGAGAATTTAATCAAATGCGATTGAGGAAGATGAAATTTCGCCTAGATTTGTAAAACTATTATTGCCTTGGACCTTGAGTGTTATCACTGATATCCTTAATCACTCCTTCCCAACTTCATGCTTTACTTTTGTGTGGAAAAGAGCAATTTAGGCCCAATAGTAAAAAATGCTGCTAGTTCTTTGATTACAGACCAGTGAGTATATTACCGTTTCTCTCAAGGTATCTGAGCCCTTGATGGCCTAACGTGCAGCAAGAAGAATTGATATCACCACTGCAGTCCGGATTTAGAGCGCATCACAATTGCTCCACATGGCAATGATGTTAGATGAGATTTGGATTCCATATGATAATGGTGACTTAGCCCACCTTTGCCTGCTTAATTTTCCAAAGAAATTCGATCTAGTCAATCATAATTAATTATTCCTAGGTATGCGTACGAGAATGTTTTTAATAAACGCGGTGAGACTAAAAAACAAGTTAAAAACTACAACACAGAAATATACATATATTTCCAGTACCTTCTTTAGCTCACCTTCATCTCTCAATAATATTTCTGTTTTTATCTTTAATAAATACTGATGTTTATTGATAGTCTTTAATTATACATACATACATATAGACCAAGAGCTGGCTACGGAAAAAAAAAATGATAAGGTGCAGTAAAAGTGATGATGTAAGTACGTTCCTTACTAGTTGAGAATTGGTGTAGCGTTGCCGGCAGAAGTCCTTCCCGGGGGGGATGCTTTGGCGTGCGTGCAAAGGTGTAAATTTTTATTGAAAAAAAAAAATCATAAGGTGCAGTTCTGAAATTTGGTGAGGTTACATTTTTTACCTCTAGAAATAAGGTAAAAGTATTGACAGAACTCTAGGTCGGGGATAAAGGGTTGGCAGAAGTCGACAAAGTTGTAAAATTGTTCTTTATAATTTAATGATAAAGTGCAGTTCTGAAATTTAGGGGGGGGGGGGGGGAGGGTTGGGTAGGGTGGGTGGTGGTTTAGTTATTAACTCTAGAAATAAGGTAAAATAATTGCCAGAACTCTAGGTCGGGGATAAAGTGTTGCCAGAAGTCGGCAAAGTTGATGATAAGGTGCAGCTCTGGCGATTTTGTTTGAAAGTTACTGAATGCTTAAAAAAACTTAATGCCTGAAGAGTAATTGAAGGCTAAGTATAGAAAAAACTATTATATATGTAGGTAGAGTCGACTAAAAATACATTTTCAAATTTTAAATAATAAGGTGCAGATTTGGCTATTCGTTCTTTTTATTACTTATACATTAGAAAAGCGGTGCATTAATAGACAGAAATCAACTTGATGGTTAATTGCATAAAAAGAAGAATATATTGTCAGAAATAGGTAATACGGTAATACAGAAAAAAAAGTTTTGCTTTTAAATTAATTTTAGGCAGGGTTGGCCACTTATGTGTACTTTTTATACCTAGTAGTGCTTCGCACACAAGGTATATTAACTTCATTCGCCTAACGATAGTATGTAACGGCATAAACGAATCGAGATAGATATTGACTTATGTATATCAAAATGTTCAGGAGGAAAAGAGAAATTGATTGAGCCATGTCCGTCCGTCTGACCGTCTGTCCGTCCGTCCGTCTGTGAACACGATAACTTGAGTAAATCTTGAGATATCTCAATGAAAATTGGTATGCAGGTTCCTTTTAACTTATCTCGGAGCGCTATTGAAAATAGGCAGAATCGGTTAAAAGCCACGCCCACTTTCTATATACATATATAATATTTTCGAAAATACAACAAGAGTGATTATTCAGTTCATAATACACCTATAAGGATAAAATTTGGTGTTTACGTTACCATTAAGGCAACAAATAATTTTCTAAATAAATTTTTAAAAAGGGGTGTGGCAGCGCCCACTTTTGATTAAGTCAAATTTGGAAATATTATTAACCATAAGTCAAAAACCGCTCAAGATAGCAAAATGAAATTCAGCACAGATATTTATATTAATACCGGCAATATTCCGAAAAAAAATTAGCGAAATCGGTTAAGGTCCACGCCCAATTTTATACGAAAGAATTTGCAAAGGATCATGGATATATTGAATATGCAATAACTTTACATACATTACGTGTAAATCATTTCTATTTCACCTCTAAAGTGTTCGCGGGCAAAGAAAGTCGAATGCATAAAATTTTTCAAAAATGGGCGTGGCCCCGCCCCTTTATGGTGGATTATTCCACAAAACTTTTCATGCCATAACTCTGGTAAAAATTGATTTATTGAAACGATATTTGGAGAGAGTGTTCAACATATAAAGCTAACTCTTTGCTGTAAAAATAAACAAAATTGGTTAACAGACACGCCCACATTTTGAACACAGTTCTGAAAAATTTCTTTGTAAAATTAAAATCGCGATATTTCCATAATTGTATAAGTTATATAAATAAGAGTTTACACACATAATAAGCTTTTTAAGCAAAACTTAACTGTAAAAAAATGTTGTGGATTTTGGTGAAGTAGGCGTGGCGCCGCCCACTTTTCAGCAAAAAAGGTCAGCTATTTTCAAAAGGGATTGCTTGAAATTTCAAGAAGGTATTTTCATGAAAGTTCGTGAGGTGCTTCCCAATAGAATGTAGAATACTCCTGCCAAAAATAACGCAAATCGGATAGCAAACACGCAAAATATACAGCAGACAAGCAGTTAACACCCTACTGCCTTTTTTTGTAATAATTTTTTTTATTTTCATACCTTTCATGAACCTGGGGAAAGCTATTTATATTTTGTTATTTAGTGATAGTTTAATTTACCACTTACAATAGAAATGATTCTTCACTATCTATTACATCATCTTTCACCCCTATTCTGCATTACAATTACGTTCCCGCTCTACGCTCCGCTCGGATCGAAAATTATTCATTCTGAGTTACGCTTGAATCGAAAGAAGAAGAGGAAGAGCTATAAGTTTTTCGAAGTCAGCTGTTTGCCTTGGCATGTGTGAAATTGAAACATAACAAAGCAAATTACACAAATTAGTGCTATTGTAATAAAAGTAAAATTGTATTATTTGTTAACTTAATTACATATATTACTAATGATGTTACCACATCTTCAGTAGGTAGCTGGCATTTTCAATAGAGTTGGTGCTAGAAGAGCCTGCTTCGTCGACCAGGCACACAGCTAGTTGGTGCCGCGTCGTGGGGCCACACCATACGCCGAGCAAACATTAAACATGTCAGAGTTAAGTCTGACCACAGGTGGAACTTTTCGTTGGATGGAGACATTGGCCGTCCCGGAACTGACAAAGGAGTTTACGGAGTTTGTGTGGGTGCTGTGGAGTGGCTGCCGGTGAACTTTTGGCATAATGACAAAGGAATGTAGGAGTCGAAGCCATTACCTTAGTTTTAATGGTGCTAGTAAAATTGTTAGATTGGTGTTTTGAATGCTAGTCCAATTTTCGGTAATTGTTACAACAGTTGCCGAGTGCTAATGCGTGCCCAAAAATGTCGGGACGGGTATCAAGAGACGCATTTTGGTCCCATCAAGTTGATTTCCGTCTATTAATGCACAGCTTTTCTAATGTTGCCGACTTCTGGCAACACTTTATCCCCGACCTAGAGTTCTGGCAATTATTTTACCTTATTTCTAGAGTTAATAACTGAACCACCACCCACCCTACCCAACCCTCCCCCCCTAAATTTCAGAACTGCACTTTATCATTAAATTATACTTTTTAATACTTTTACCTTATTTCTAGAGGTAAAAACTGTAACCTCACCAAGTTTCAGAACTGCACCTTATGATTTTTTTTCCAATAAAAATTTACACCTTTGCACGCACGCCAACGCATCCCTCCCCGGGAAGGACTTCTGCCGGCAACGCTACACCGATTCTCAACTAGTAAGGAACGTACATATTTACATCATCACTTTTACTGCACCTTATCATTTTTTTTCCGTAGCCAGCTCTCCGTCTAATATGTATGTAGATAGTCTTAACCCAGTAAAAAATTTTTGGACTAATAACAGAATCGAGCAGATAAGGAGTAATGACTTATTCATCCATTTGGTACAATAACCGAGCAATGCAGGTTGGAGTAACAAAGGAGCATTAAAACATCGATTGCTCCAATATTACTCCTAATGTATCAATTATGGAGTAATCATAACCGATAATATAACTGTACATTTTGAAATTGCAACTTCCAATAAATACATATTTTTCTGTTTCATTTAGTCTATAATTTGTATTAAAAAGTGAAGCACGTGTCCCAAGAAGTTATAAGTGAAAAAGTGGAAAATATATATACGGGTAAAAAAAAATAAAAATTCAGATATCATTATTTTATCATCAACGAAAATGAATTTCAATCCAAACATGTACCAAACACAGTCAATATTCACGCCGGAAACTTTACCTAGCATTTCGACTAATGACAAAGGTAAATGCATTACGGCATCTCAAGTTAACTGTTTACTTATTTAACTTATTTATTCATTTATTTTGTGTTTAGAAACAATTAAGGATGATCAGCAATCAAAGCTCTGGACACGAAACTTGATAAAGTTACAAAAGAAGTCGAATCGTTAAAAGAAATTACATGAGCACATACAGTGAAATTGGAAGAGTTACAAAACGTTTTACGTCCAGCTTACTTACCGAACTTAAGAAGAGTTGATAAAAACCAGGATTGATTCAGAAGTGGTAAGACAATTGTACTTTTACTTTATTTTATTTTTGTTTTCATTTTATTTTATTTTATTTTGTTTAATTTCATTAAATTTTTTTTTATTTTATTTTATTTTATTTTTATTTATTCTATTTTATTTTATTTTTATTATTTTCTCGTTTTATTGTTGTTTTTTCAGATTACCTATATGAAGTCCAGGTTTGATAGAATAAAGCTTAAGAAGATTCTATCAAAAATATTCCATGAAAACGTTTTGCTCAAAATAAATTGGGATGGGAAAAAGGAAAAAATGGCAATAAATAATGTCAAACTATTTAACTATTGCATTTTCGGTAAGAATAAAAATATTTTATGTACATATATGTAAGTATATGTATTAGAGTGGGTTGATTTAAAAAGTGAAAAATCGCCATAGCGGAAACTATTCTAGGGGTCATTATAAGCAACTCTGCTGAAGAAACTTTAGGTCTAAAACCGACTTTCACCCACCGGAAATCGCGTTGAAGTTTCATAGTTAGGTAATGAACATTTTTGTATGCGACCTATCACACTGCGTGACAGCGAGCATTATCTTTTTACGGGAAATACCTTAAGTTGTAGTTCTAGTCAAGCACACAAAAAATACACAGCGAGAATTTCAAAAAAATGGTCACCATCTGGAAATAGGGGGGAAAACCCCTTTTTAATTGTTTCAAGGATATATCTGAAACTTTAACAGGTCGATGTCTGTACATTGCAGATATTCCAAAAAAATTGATACGGTCAATCATTATTAAGCCAATAGAATCCAAATCAACCGTTTTTAGAATTTTTGTCAGTCTGTCTGTCTGTCTAAATGTTTGTAATCGCATCACTCAAAAACTGCTGAATGTAATTAAATGAATCTTTCGTCATTTATTAGTAGACGTTCAGTTTAAAATTTAAGGTATCCCTTATTTCAATAACTCGACCAGTTTCCGAGTTATCGACCAATAAGTGGGCCAGGGGTGACCAAAAATGTGTAAGTACAATATGGGTATGAAACGAACGGTGCTTACGAGTGATTTCATAATCAATGTGATAAATTTCAATATCTCAGCTTGTTTCGGATATCCCCAAAAATGTGATGTGATGTATTTTGCCAAGTATAAATGGAAGGCTATGTTACCAAAGACTTTCTTTATTTATAGGATTCTAGGGTACCCCAGGATTATTTATCTATAAAATCAACTAAAGACTATGGGTCCTTTTGCGAAAAATTGCAATTTTGAAAAGCTATTACTATATATATTATTCGATTTCGAGTTGGTTTCTGAAAAAAAAAGAAAATTGTTAATTGCATACCATTTTTTCACAACATGCAATGTGCTTAGCTATGGCACCGCTGGCTGTTCTTGGTCCGCTAGTTTTTGAGTCTCACATATTTGGGAATATGTGAATCGTGTGGTACCCTAGAATCCTATAAATAAAGAAAGTCTTTGGTAACATAGCCTTCCATTTATACTTGGCAAAATACATCACCTCAGATTTTTGGGGATATCTCCGAAACAAGCTGAGATATTGAAATTTATCACATTGATTATGAAATCACTCGTAAGCACCTTTCGTTTCATACCCATATTGTACTTACACATTTTTGGTCACCCCTGGCCCACTTATTGGTCGATAACTCGGAAACTGGTCGAGTTATTGAAATAAGGGATACCTTAAATTTTAAACTGAACGTCTACTAATAAATGACGAAAGATTCATTTAATTACATTCAGCAGTTTTTGAGTGATGCGATTACAAACATTTAGCCAGACAGACAGACTGACAAAAATTCTAAAAACGGTTGATTTGGATTCTATTGGCTTAATAATGATTGACCGTATACATTTATTTGGAATATCTGCAATGTACAGATATCGACCTGTTAAAGTTTCAGATATATCCTTGAAACAATTAAAAAGGGGTTTTTCCCCCTATTTCCAGATGGTGACCATTTTTTTGAAATTCTCGCTGTGTAGTTTTTGTGTGCTTGGCTAGAACTACAACTTAAGGTATTTCCCGTAAAAAGATAATGCTCGCTGTCACGCAGTGTGATAGGTCGCATACAAAAATTTTCATTACCTAATTATGAAACTTCAACGCGATTTCCGGTGGGTCAAAGTCGGTTTTAGACCTAAAGTTTCTTCAGCAGAGTTGCTTATAATGACCCCTAGTATAGTTTCCGCTACGGCGATTTTTCACTTTTTTCCCTCCCTTGCAAATCAACCCACTCTAATATGTATCTATGTACTTGAAATTTTTTCCTTTTTCGCAGAATCAGTAAAAGGTAATTTTGACTCATATGGACAGTTTGAAAATGCTATGAAAATCGCTTTTCGGAAATGCAAGGCAACATTTTATCGCAAAACATATTCCCTCAAATCGACTTCAAATAGCGGATCTTCATAAAATAAACATTCTCCGAAGCAGAATATAAATTTAGTTCTGTAAAGATTATATTATTAAGACGTAACATGCGTCACCCTATGTTTTAGAATATTAAGATATATGAAGTACCCTGTTAGTAAAAGCAACTCTGATGTATTGTACTAAATCATACTGAGCGCCCTGTGAAAAGCAACTCTGCGGCTGGATTTGACAGATGCTTTCTTTTCCGGTTCGATGAGAAAAACGAAGAGGACGAAAATTAACCAGCAATAAAGAAATCAAGAATTGCTGTGCAATCCTGCATTTAAATAAAGAAGTCCCACAGCATTCAGGTGTGGGGTGGATATTCCACCACCCTTTTGAACCAGAAAGATTAAAAACGATAAAAACAAATAAAGATATGCCTTTAACCCGTGGCTCAAAAAAATGGAGACTGCGGCTAATTCGAACAAGACACAACATGCTGCTGCCACCACATCGGTCTTGGTTACCACCGCCGCAAAACATACTTCGACTACTGCTCCAGTCACCACCGACGGAAAAAATATTTTGACCACCGTGCCAGTTACCACCGCACTTAGCACAATGTCTACTGCTGTAAAACAGGTGTCTAATGGGGCTATTAGTAAAATCGCTGTACCTAGCTCTGCCGCCGGCCAAATTACCACCACTGCTGCCTCCAATAAAACTGCTGTCACCGCTGAACTGGCTGCAATTGCACATTCTGCATCGACCATGACTACTTCCACTGCTGCCAAACAAGTCGTTACGACCGCCGCCACTGATAGAAATGCCAAATTTGCAACTACCACAACTATGTTGCCAAATATTACACCTAGCACCGCTGCCAAACCAGCCGTTTCTGCTGTTTCCGAAGAATCCGCTGAACTAGTTGACGTTTCCAATAATTTTATCGCTGCTGCCGCTGTTGAACCCTCAGATAAGGGTGCACATTCCATAGCTGGAACTGATTATTCTGCTGTGCCTATTATGGACACTTCATCCAATGTTATTGCCATGTCTGCTGTCCCAGTTAATTTGCGTGCGGATGCTTCTATTGTCTCTTACAATGAGATGGAACAAGCTGTTAGCTTACCTGATGGTGTAGGTCCGTCCTTTGTTTCCGGCGAGGCTGAGAAACTAGAGGAGCAAATTCGAGTATTGAAATTACGAAGCGAGATGATTGAACTTCAGAATAGGGTACAGTATTTGGAGGATGGGCAACAAGTGTATGGAAGAAAGCATATAAACTTGGAGGAACTGGACGCAGCCGTTCCTAAGTTCAGTGGCGAGAACCACTATGATATTAATAGGTGGTTACTCCAATTCGAAGATTACATTGAAGCGAAAAATTATAACGACAAAAGCAAATGCTTAGCTCTACGACGATGTTTAACTGGAACTGCCAAAGAGTGCGTTTTCAATCATGGCCTTGCCAACTATGATGGCCTGAAATCGTTGCTGCGCACCATGTTTAAACGTACCACCACTAGGCAAGAAGTATATCGCCAGCTACGGGCGCGTAAGCTGAAGAGTTCCGAGTCGTGCATCAGCTATGTAGTCGCTATGCAATCTATTGCATCCAAAGCTGATATAGATGAAGGCGAGCTGGTTGATATTATCATCGATGGTATCCCGGACACTAGTAACCAAATTGGCATGTTGTATGGTGCGAAAACTATAATGGTTCAATTATACTTGCATGAGAGTGCATAGCATACCAATACATAGCATGCAAAAGAAAATTCTGATTATACTTCGCATAGCGCACAGTCCTTCAAAATCAGCTGTTCGCGAAACTGACAATTCACACATGTTTGGCGCGTTTAAGAAATTTGTCATGTTTTCAATTAATTTTTATTAAAAAGAAATTAATATTAACTATCGGGTGCGTAATTGCAATTAAAATTGTTTCATATTAAAATAAACATAATACAAGTAAGTAGCAATCAGCAAATACGCTTGAACTTAGTAAAAGAAACTTCTCCTTTTACAAATTTAGCGTCATTACAATGGAAAGTTTAGAAGATGATTTCTTCGATTTAATGTTTCTAAACATTTGCCGCCTTCGAAGACAGTCCAGAAAACCACGCCGCAATCGTCGATGGGCAGTTCATCCAGTAAACAGGGATCGGCTCGCAAATGGATATTTCCAAAAGGTATTTTTAAAATCCAAATCCCACGATAGCAAACTTTTTGACTTGACGCGAATGACCCGTCCAACCTACGACCTGTTGTTAAATCTACTGCGCCCGTTCTTGGATAGATCTAAGGGGCAAATCAGGTCAGAAGAGCGACTGGTGATAACATTAATGTGAGTTAAGCTGCTTCACATTTCTACAATTACTATTAACTTTAATCTCATTATTTTCAGGTATCTAGCTCATGGAACGCCTCTCGAAATAATCGCTTCTATGCATAAATTAGGGAAAACGACGGTCCGCAATATTATTTTAGATACATGTGAAGTATTGTGGACAGCTTTGTCCCCTACTTATCTAAGTGAGCCAACTTTAACGCAATACACCGAGATAGCGGAAGACTTTCTAAAGTTGTGGAATATGCCAAACTGCGTTGGGGCGATTGATGGCAAGCATATTTCCATAACCTGTCCTAGAAACTCTGGTTCTCTGTACTTCAACTACAAAAAGTTTTATAGCATAGTTTTAATGGCGACCTGTGATGTAAAATACACTTTTACATCTGCCAGCATTGGCAGCTATGGGGGGCAATCTGATGGAGGTAACTAACTGAATAATATTTGAAGATAATATGACTTTATTAATTCCTCTTATATTTATAGGTGTTTTCCGACAAACTCCTTTTGGAAGGGACCTTATCAGTAACAGTTTGCCACTTCCACGTAGCGCTCCGTTGTGGAGAGGGTCTGGCGCTGATTTTCCATTTTTCTTTGTTGGCGATGCAGCATTCCCGCTGAGAGAAAATTTAATGCGGCCATACCCTGGTTCATTTTTGCCCCGAATAAAATCTGTTTTCAATTATCGGCTGTCAAGAGCCCGTCGAGTCATCGAAAACAGTTTCGGCATTTTAACTGCCCGTTGGCGTGTTCTTCGAAAAACAATAGACTTTTGGCCAGAAAATTGTGAGAAAATAGTTTTAGCATGTTTAGTTCTGCACAATATTATTATGCTAAACGATCACAAACGTTGGTATTGCCCAGAAAGCTACGTGGATAGGGATGACACAGTGCAAGGGGCAGGAAATGGTGAGTGGCGCAATGACATGGAGGATGATGGAGGTCCATTGCCATCCATAAACTCATATCGACGCAATGCAAGTGCGGAGGCATTTCGCTTAAGAGACAGACTAGCAAACTATTTTATGAACCAAGGAGCCGTTTCGTTTCAATAGTCGCTGAAATTCATTGTTGAGGGATCAGATTAATAATGTGTGTGTAAGTTAATTAATAACATTTTTATTGTGAGATTTATATAATAATGTACTTTAATTTTTAATTAAGGTTTCCAATGGACTTGATCTGCTGTTCGTTTTACAGACATTGTGCCCTCCTAACCTTTCCATTGTTAGAATAAGAGAAATAACCGGAATTAAAAAGCTTTAAATGAATTTTTCCACCTTGCTTTATTGAAGTATTTTTTTTTATAAACAAGTAACATTATTTATTGCAAAAAAAGTAATAAAATTCAGTTTTTAATAAAACTAAGTTTCATCATATATATATATACAGCTGCGATCAAATTAATAGCACTAAAATTAGATTTGATATCGCTCGATGAAACAAGAAGCTGTGTTTTTAATAATTATCATTTTTAGTATAGCGAATTCTACAACCGAAACTACAGAAAAAGAAATTTAAAAGCTTAAACAAAGTTCGGGATACTTAATTTAACTTTAAATAAAATGCATCAAAATTTGAAACTTTTTTGTCAGAATTTCCAGACAATTTTTGAGTATGCGGTTTTATAGCCCATTCAATTTTACTCTAACAATGAGCAAGTTAAAAATTATTAAAAATTTTCCCTGAATTTTCAGAATTTTTTTGTCAAGGGTGCTGGGTACTTTCTTCCATACAACGCATGCACTAAATTTGCTTTTCTAGACCACATAGCATTCCAACGACTTTAAGATCGGCACATATTTTCCAATCATGTTCTTCGTATTTGATTAACTTGAGCAATTTTTGCATTATCTCATATGTTTCGTTCGTATTTACTGCATGCGCGATCGGGATAGATGGCTTTTGGTTGCCAATATGCAATAATACGGCCTTTAAACTTAATTTATTGCCGTCCATGAACAATCGCCACTCTTTTGAATCATATGGTTTACCAAATTGTTTGAATAGACCAGCAATGTCTTTGCAGTAACAAACACTGTCCTCCTTCGTATAGTACTTGGAAAATTCTTCGTGACGAGTTCTATAATATGTTACCTTAACATCGGATGAAACAAATTTAAATTGTTGCATTCGAGAGGCGTGTAGTTCGGCCTTTTCCTTTGACAATTCCAAATCCCTTCTCCAATCATTGAGTTGTGCTTGTGACAAAGAATTTCTTTCGTTTTCCGTTTGAAATTCAGTACAACATGATGCCGGGTAATCAGATACTACTGTTGACAATGAAACTGGAGCCGGAACTAAAGTTAAATTTGATTCTGGCAATGTCGCTTCTGTTGAAATTAGTTCTGGTAATGACCCTGTAGATACGCTCGCATAGGTTACTTTTCTGGACTTTCAAACCCCAAGTACTTTTGTAGTACAAATATAGCAGTCCGTTGAATGGCAAGTTGGTTCCCTCCACTTCATTGGTGTAATAAATTTCACACGTCGCCTAAATAGATAGTTTCAGAAATTAGTCAGCTATGCATTAAAAGGGAACAAATTCCTAATTTTTACAACGTACCTTTTTGTTCCGGTTTCCGAAGAAATCAATTCGACTCGGCATGTGGTGCACACAGTGTTCAGTGTCCATGGTTTTTCATTGTTTTTAGGCTCAATTCCAAAACACTTATAGTATGTAACTTTCAAAGGATTTGAAAACACACGTCTCATACTTTTAACAATAAATTGACCGCAGATGAAACAGAACATATCTGGATCATTTGTACACTCAAACTCTCGCGCCCTTTTATTCATTTTTTTATTTTTAAGTAAATGACGGGTTAGAAACTGCAATTATAAACTGCACAGTATCCGCGAGCCTTGCAGATATTATGAAGGAACAAGGCGCATGTACTCTTATTTATACTTAGATCCAGTAAAAATTCAAGCCTACCTAAACAAAAAGGTTCCCTAGTTCTACAAAGAAAACACTACCGAAAACAAACCGTTTTGGAAGAGCTCAGTTTGTTCTTGAGATATACACGATTAAGTGGAGCCATCTTTTTTGTTTTTTGAAATAACGGTAAATCGTAAATATCTCAAAAACGGTACCATTCAAGTAAAAATAACCTTGATTTTCGGAATGAGGAGGTGATTTTACATAGGAATTTCACTATGGCGTCTCTGGTGCATTTTGGCTGTAAACCAGTGTTATTACACCATGCATTTAATTAAAATTTATAGACAGACTGAAAATGAATTTGAAAACAGCTGTATTGAAAAAAAGAAAAATGAATTGTTAAATTTACGTTTTTGTTCTAAAAATAAAACTAATAAATGTTATACTACTTCTAAAGTAAAGCGTAGCATTTCTGATTCGATGTTGGTTAGATCATTCAATGAAGACTGGAGTGAGAACTTGTGTAATTATAAATATAGTCGAGATGCGGTTATTGAGAGTGGTCCTAATACGTCTTCGGTAAAAGATAATGAAGGGAATCCTGTTATAAGTGAAAGTTGTGATTGCCATAAAGAATACGTTGATGCATTACGCGAACTTAATGCCATTGATTTAGCACCCGAATCTGATATAGACTTAGGACCCGAGTTAGACAAACCAAAGCGAGAAGCGATAGTGTCAGTTGTAAGTGATTCGTATATGTCGCCCCTAGTTACCGAAAGAAAACCCTATGATTATAAAATGAAGATCCGTTTAACCGATGATACTCCTTTTTACTGCCTCCCTAGACGATTATCGTTTGACCACAGAGCCGAAGTTGAAAATATTACGAATGATTTGTTGAATAGGAATATTATACGACCGAGTAACTCTCCTTATGCTTCAGCAATAGTTTTAGTAAAGAAGAAGAGTGGGAAAACGCGAATGTGTGTCGACTATAGGGCCCTTAACAAGAAAACTGTTCGTGACAATTTTCCGCTGCCCCTAATTGAGGATCGTATAGAATATATGTCTGGGAAAAGATGGTTTACCTTATTGGACTTAAAAGACGGTTTTAATCAACTCACTATGGATGAGGATTCCATTCCGCTGACTTCATTTGTGACTCCACATGGTCAGTTTGAGTACCTCCGAATGCCGTTCGGGTTGAAAAATGCCCCAGCTAACTTTCAAAGGTTTATTTATAATATATTTCGTGATTTGATAGACTCAAAGGAGATCAAGGTGCACATTGACGATATTTTGATCGCTTCTGCGAATTTCGAATCTCATATCAGAACGGTAGGCAAGGTGCTTAGGAGAATATATGAAAGGAATTTCGAACTTAAACTTAAGAAATGTAAGTTTGGATACAATAAAATAGAGTACTTAGGATACCTAGTCACTTCTTTAGGAATACAACCCTCTGACGCTCATGTACGCGCAATAACTAATTATCCGATTCCGAAGAACCAAAAGGAGCTTCGCTCATGCATAGGCTTATTTTCATACTTTCGAAAATTTGTTCCGTCTTTCTCAAAAATTGCTAAACCGGTGTTAGATCTGTTGCGCAAGGATGCGACATTTAATTTTACGGATGATTGTCTGAACGCTTTCAAAGAATTAAGGAATCGTTTAATTGAAGCCCAGGTGTTAGCCGTATACAATCCTACGCGTGAAACAGAGTTGCATTGTGATGCTAGTAGTCAAAAAGTTCGCAAACGTCAAGCTGTGTAGTTGTGTTTTTTATTTGCTCTGTATTTTTCTTTAATAATTAAATAACTACTTGATATCTTAATATTAAAAGTTACATTTAAAGTTGAAAGAGTTTAATACTTAATGTGCTTCACTACTTACTGTGAAAAATTACTTAAATCTTTGAATTGTGATTAATCATCTAAATCATTCTACTGAATTTGTGTGTGCCGAGTTTTTTGCATATTGTATTTGTTGCATTTGAAAGGCTCGTACTCTACATTGCAATTGTTGTTGTGTGCTGATTTGCTTTTTGATCTCTCTTTTGTTACAGCTGTTTGCGTGGTTTGTTAAACGTCAAATACAGTGTGTCTAAAACTGGTCGCTTAATCCTGTGCGTTTCAAACTGTCAGGGTTGTATTTCTTTTCATTTGATAAATTAATATTTTCTTTAATTTTTGATAAAACAAAATTTCTTATCTCCATATTTTTTATATAGTGCTTTAATTACTTTTTTTAAAAATGTCGTGTATGTTTGATAACTGTCAAATAAAAAGCGAGTCCGAACGCTTTGTAGCATGCTGGTTGTGCGATGGACTTATCCACGCAAAATGCGCCGGGTTAACAGGTAGAATAGCGGACTTAATTAACGACGGAAAAGGCCTGCGCTGGTCCTGTACTAAATGTCGATCGACGGAAGTTCACTTATGCAAAACTTTTAGGCACATTAGAAACGGGTTTTCTGAAATCAGCAAAGATTTTTCATTGCTGACGGAAAAGTTCAAAAAGTACGAAAATATTTTCAAAACTTTAAAACCTCTAGATAGTTCGCCTAACTTGGAATGCCCTGATAATCGCGAAGAGAATCGCGAAAACAAGCGCAGACGTACGGATGATCTGCCTTCTACTTCAATGGCGCCGAACCTGCCTCCAGCCATTGAACTTATTGATTTGGCATCTCCATTACCTGACGCGGTTGTTCGGGCAACGTCCAAAAACGCCCCACCAAAGTCAACAAATAGAAAAACTTTGGAACCTCCAACGATGGAGCCCGAGCCAACTATTAGGAAGCTGGTTGTGGTCCCTCAAAAAAAAATCGATTTTTGTGTCTAGGTTCCATCCAGACACTACTGAAGATGATTTGAGGTACCATATTTCTTCAAAGGTTAAAGATCAAACCTTAACCGTTAGAAAATTTAATTTCGCTTATCAACGAAATATGTCCTCTTTTAAAAGATTTTAACTCTCTTTTGGACAGTTCTTTTTGGCCTCCCGGGGCTCTTGTGCGGGAATTTGAGTACAGGCCGAACAGAAATGTTGACAACGTAGCTAAAATCTCTCGTAATGTTGAGTCAAAAAACTGAGTTCTAAGTCCGTGAATATCTTCTACCAAAATGTCAGAGGTTTAAGTACCAAATTAAATGATCTGTATTTGAAATCTTTCCATTGCAGTTATAACGTTATTGCTTTTACCGAAACTTGGCTAAAACCGCATGTTTTAAATTCCGAGTTTTTTGTAACGAATATCAAGTTTATAGACATGATCGCTTGAACAAGGTCGAAGGTGGTGTTCTAATTGCCGTTCATTCCTCCATTCCTTCAGAGGAGGTTAATGTACCTAACACGGATTCCATTGAGTTTAAATGCGTCCGCATCCAGCTAGATAACGTGTATATGTACTTATCTGTTTGCTACATCCCTCCAGCATCTGATCTTTCAATCTACATGCAGCATGTCTCTCTGCTCAAAACTGTCAACTTATTGACTTCGGACTCGATGATTGTTTTAGGTGAATTCAACCTACCGCATATATCGTGGAACATATCTGACGGAAACATTATTCCAAATCCATCCAAACTGTGCTTCAATGACTTTTTGGATGGAATTTCTGATCTCTGCCTTAGTCAAATAAATGTTACCGCTTACAAGTTTGGCAAAATCTTAGATTTAATTTATGTTGATGATAAAAACAAATTTTCTGTAAATCGTTGTGATCCGTTGGCTTTACCAGAAGACGCCTACCACCCTTCTATGGAAATATTTCACGAAACCATAAGTAATGGCCAATATACATAATGCTGCTCAAGTAGTAGCTTTGATTTTAACTTCTCAAAAGCGATAAGAAATTTCATCCGACCGCCTATTTTTCAAAAACAACTTCCGCAGCCGAGTCCCAGTACCATAGTTTTGAACTAGAAACATTATCTATCATATATGCCCTCAGAAGATTTAGAATTTACCTAGAAGGAATACATTTCAAAATCGTAACGGATTGTAACTCACTCACGATGACCCTCAATTAAAAACAGGTTAACCCGCGAATATCTCGATGGGCACTAGAGTTAGAAAATTTCAATTACACTATTGAAAAAGTTGGCGGTAAAGCTGGAAAGTGAGGAGGTAGCGGGTTATGAACTGGTGGATGGCCTGGTATTTCGTCGAATTGTCCAACAATTATTATTATGTTATGGAATCGCGTCAAAATGGAGCAGTAAGGAAGGCGGTCGGCATGATATCAATGGTGCACTGTGGCTAGTCATTGTCGGCTGGGGTGGGCTCTTGCCAACCTTACCGTCCTGCGCCATAAGCAGAGAAAAGGTCAAATCATGCCTTTGAAAACGCGGGGAAAAACGCAAAACCGCGTCAAAACAACTTTTAAAACAACATCCGATTAAACCCGGATGCCACGGACAGACCGTTGACATTTCAAAATTCAAAAATTAAAAAAAAAACCAAAATAACACGGGCAGCAAAATTCAAAATAAAATTCAAAAAAAAATAAACGGGGAGAACAAAATATTAAAAATTAACCGAAAAACTAAAGTAAAACTGGCAAATCAAAATTTAAATAAAACGCCTGGCAACAAAAAAAACCCAGGAAATTCAAACAAAAAAACCTGAAAATCAAAACGAATCGGAACGACCGCGAACGATTACCCCAGCTGAAAAAGAAATAAACAAACAATAAATCAGAAAAATATAAGGCCGAACAATATAAGGGGGCGCCGCTGGTGTCGATGCGACGCCCGGTGCTTGGCCCACCCTCATCCATGGCCATCGACGCACCTAATCTCGATGGCCCCTTACCTAAAAAAATCTACATGCCTTCTAAATAATAAGGGTCATCAGCACTCCCATTTAATTATACTTTTTATTTATAATTCATTTTCTTGTACGTTAACTTAAAATTATTTATTAAAAAAACAACATTTAATTTATATCAATAACTCTGGTTTTGTTGTTGTTGTTGTTGTTTTAACAACAAAATCACTCCCCGAAGGTTTGGGGAGTGTTGTCGAAATAACAGTCCTTGGCCGGATATGAATCCGGTACGCTCCGGTACTCCCTTGCGGTACTGCCCGACTGTCGTGGGAGCGATTTGGTATGACCAGTGCAACCTTCTAGGTCATGTCATCCCTCCTTCCGAAAGGAAAGAGAAGATGGGTAATGAGAGGTGGGAGGCATCATATCCGTAGATCAACCATCGAGTTGCACATCATTACCTTTGTGCATATTGGTCGCCTCTTACGACCGCTATGCTTCCCTATCCTCACAAATTACATTTCTTCCTTTTAATTTTCTTTTTCTCCTTTATAAATTACATTTCTATTTTTAAATTGTATTCTTTAATTAAACTTAACTTTCCTTCGCTTATTTATGTATTTTTGTTTTGTTTCCTTATTTCTATCATTATGTATTGTTACATTATTATTGTTATTGTTATGTTATTTATTTAATGTTATGTTATATTATTTGCGGCCTTCATCTTGTTATAATTGTAGTTTGTTTATTTAATTATTTATGTATTTGGTTTAATTGTATTAAAATATATTTTTAGGTACTTAGTTTTGTTTATTTGATGTAATTTATTTTATTTTATGTATTTGAATTTTATTTTTATTTTATGTATTTAGTCCTATCTCCGGTTACATACTTTGTTCTATTCTATGTTATTTATTTTATTTTTATTTTATTTCATTTTAAGGTATTTTTAAGTTTATTTTATTTTATGTATTTTGGTTCTATTTTAGTTTATGTATCCTAGAATTTGTTTTATGTATTGTATTTCAATTATATTTTATAAAATTTTTTCCTTACTTATTTCACCTTGGGTTTTCCCTATCTGCTACTCTATATTTCGATACGTTAAAAATTTGTTTTCTTTAATTAAATCTCTTAACCTTGTTTAGTTAAATTCAAACCCTTACTTCTCTATCTTTCTTTTGTTTACTATTTTATAATTTCAAAATATACGTACTTTTTTTTAAATTTTTACAAATATAATATACATAATATAAGCTATATAAACTACACATGTAGGTCTAAATTAGAAAGGTCTCACCCGGTTGCTGCAGTAGGCCGTTGGTGGGGCGCTACTGTTGTTGTTGTTGGTAGTTGGGCGGCGGGCCTATAACAGGGCGGCCCTCGCTGTTGTCACTGCTGGTAGTTACGCTGGTTGTTGTTGGTGTTTATGTGCAGCGGGCCTACATTAGGGCGGCCCCTGCTGTTGTCACGCTGGTATGGTTGTTGCCGGGGTTGTCACCGGTTCTTGGTGTTGCTGATGTTTGTGCGGCGGGCCTATATGAGGTCGGCCCCCGCTGTTGTTATTGCTGGTGTTGTTGTAGTTGGTGTTGCAGTAGCCCGTTCACTTGGGCGCTACTGTTGTTACAGGTTGTTGCGGCTGGTTGGTGTTAGTTGTGCGGCGGGCCTATATGTGGTCGGCCCCCGCTGTTGTTACTGAGGGTATTGTTGTCTATGCTGGTGATGTTGTCGATGCTGGTGATGTTGTCGATGCTGGTGATGTTGTCAATGCTGGTTCAACGGCGGGCCTATATGTGGGCGGCCCCCGTTGTTGTTAATGCTGGTGGTTGTCGTACCTTGGCGCCCGCTGGCGCGCGCGATTTTGGAGCGCTATTGTAGTGGCGCGCGATGGTGATGCAATGCTAGCGCGCGCAATGGTGGCGTTGAATGGTCGCGCTGTTGTAGTGGCGCGCGCGATGGTGATGCAATGCTCGAGGTGGGCGCGTGCTATGGTAGCGCGCGCGATGATGGGCCCTGGTAGCGCGCGCAAGGATGGTGCGCAATTAAGGTGGCGCGTCAAAGGGTAGCGCGTGGCGGTGGTAGCGCGCAATGATGGTGCGCGAGGTGGGCGTGTGGCTATGGTAGTCCGTGATGGTGGTAGGTGATGTTGGCGCTGTTTTGGTGGTGCGCTGTCGTAGTGGCTTTCTGGAAAATTCTGAAAGGAGATTTTAAGCAAAATTAAATCAAACATCGAAGATAAATAAATAATGTCAGTCGAGAGTGAACATTCATAGCGATCGGTTGTGTATCAGTAGTGCTAATCAAACATACATATATATTTATTATGGACACTTGAATAAAGTATAATTGAAAAAATAATAAAAATGAGCGAACTTGTTGCCCCCGCATGGGGAGGCACCCGCCAATTAAAGATGTCATTTGACAACACAATTGAATTAAAAAATAAAACTCCTGGGCCTAAATTTATTATAATGAAAAGACTAAATAATGTGAGCGAACATTTTTCAAAAACAGTTATAAACAACGGTGCCATAAATGAAACGAACAAAAGTGAAAAAAAGAGTGGAAACGATTCAGACAACAGCAAATACAGTTTAGATAATGTTTCTCCTTTCTTTTTAAAAAAGTGCATTGACTATGCTTGTGGAAGCCAAGTCAGTGAGTGTATAAGACTAAATAATGGAACGCGACTTATAAAAACAAAAAATATTGAGCAAGCTGCAAAATTAGTCACGCTCACTGCTCTTAATGAAAAAATATCAGTGGAAGTTTCAGAGCACCCCACTTTGAATTATGCTAAAGGTGTAATATATTCCAATAGCTTACGTGGCATTGGTGAACTAGAAATAACTGAAGAACTTAAATCCTCCCATGTTGTGGAAGTACAAAAAATTAAAAAGAAGGATAATGACCAACTTATTGAAACAGGTCTGATAATACTTTCCTTTTCACTGTCCTCATTACCATCACATATTTATATCGGCTACGAACGGACAGCAGTCCGGCCATACATACCGCGTCCAATACGTTGTAATAAATGCTTTGAATATGGACACATCGCAAAATTTTGCGAAAAATCTGAAATATGCATAAACTGTAGCCAAGAAGCACACATTAACAAAGAGTCCAATGAGAAGTGTACTAGAAAAAGTATTTGTGTTAACTGTAAAAATGCTCAGCAGAGATTTGATCACTCCGTACTTAGTGCCACATGTCCCGTATTTATAAAAGAGAAAGAAATTCAAGCCATTCGCACTCTACAAAAAGTGGGGGAAAAAGTTGCTCTTAAAATCTACAACACCCGCTATAGTTTGAATTACGCAAATTGTAACTTCACAGCCGAAAACAACAACAACTTACGCACCATAATATCATACGAAGACATCCCACCACAAGAAGAAATTCACCATGAAAACAACACTATCAACATACATGACACAAACAAAAACGCAAGCGATGAAGCTATGATGTACACACATGTTGGCAGCAACAACGAACATACCTTAGCATCAGATGTAGACATTCCAACCGAAACGGAATCGGAAACTCAACAGACATCTAAAGAGAACAATCACGTCTCAGGTAATACTAAAAAACCACTAGCGACTCAATATCAGTCAATACAAATGTAAAAACCAACAACAAAAAGAAAATTCTCATTTTACCAAAAAAAGCATCGAAACGAATGATCAAACAAGCTCGCATAGCACAATACACTTCAAAAAAGAGAGGTGAGCAGGCGGCTGAATTGATGGAGGAGGAGTTTAATCTCTCTGACTCAATGTAGCCACCTTGCTCATACTCTCCCAAACAAATTAACTTAAGCTCTAGTTCTTAAGTTGTACTTTAATTCTCTTAGACAACACTCTTAGCTTTACATTATGGTAAATTGTTGTCGCCTAATACAATGGAACATTAGAGGCTATTTTAATAATTACAATCAGCTGTTAGTTTTGATAAAAGAGAAATCTCCAAAGATTATAAGTCTTCAAGAAACTCATTTACAAGTTTCAACAAACGTTCCTATTCCAGTTAATTACAATTTAATAATTTCTACTTGCAGCAACTCATTCGGAGGTGCGGCACTTTTAATACATAGTTCTTTACAGTATGACCCAGTAACAGCGAACAATAGTTTTGATGCTACAGTTACCTCAAAAATTAAATTCACTATTATTTCTGCCTACATTTCTCCAAACAAATCATTTAATATCACAGATCTACAGAACATTATAGACACAATTACACATCCAACATTAATAACAGGTGACTTTAATGGGTGGCATATGAGCTGGGGGTCAAATAAAAACAATACTAGAGGAAAATGCATTGCTAAATTTATAGATGATAACAACTTTATTCTACTAAACGACAAATCGCCTACACATTTTAGTAGTCACGGTACTTTTAGCCATATTGACGTGTCTTTTTGCTCACCACAATTAGCAATTGATTACTCTTGGCAAACAACTAACTCAACATATTCTAGCGACCACTTTCCCATTCTTATAGAGCTGTTTAGAGATACAAACACATTTACCTATAAACATGAACCTAAGTTCAAATTGAAAAATGCTCAATGGCCTAAATTTGCAGCATTAGCAGAAAAAATAAACTTTGAACGTCCAGTTAGCAATAACATAAACAAAGAGTGTGCAAATATACATCGTATTGTTTTGATTTCTGCAAATGAAGCAATTCCACAAACCAATTTAAAAAATAAAAGATATGTACCATGGTGGAATGACAATCTGACCCATCTGAAAAAGGAAAAGAATAAATTTTTCAATATTCTCAAGCAAAATATTTCTAGTACCAATATTTTGAACTACAAAAAAGCGAATTCTATTTTAAAAAGAGAAATTAAAAAAGCTAAGACTGAATCTATTAATGAATTCACAAGCCAAATCAACCCAAACTCCTCTTCAAGCCAAGTTTGGTCGAATATTAGAACATTTTGCGGTCTTCATAAGCCAAAAACCATTCATTGTATTACACCTTCAAATAATTACACAACAAATATTTTAGACAAAAATTTAATAGCTGATGAATTCGCGAAAACCTGGTCCCAAAAAGCCTTAGATGTAAACTTTTCGCATTCATTTCGTACAGCTAAAAGTTCCATACCTGCGTCACTACCAATAACTCTTGACAAAAAAGCTTCGAAAATTGAAAAAGAAATATCATTTGTTGAATTAGAAATGGCCTTAGGTAAACTAACTGGCACAACCCCAGGCCAAGATCGAATATCATACCCCATGATTAAAAATTTACCCGAATGCGTCAAAATAAGATTATTAGGTTTATTTAACAATATTTTCAATAACTTCTCACCTCAAATTTTTAAGACTAGCATTGTCATTCCCATATTAAAACCCAATTCAAATAAAGCTGATATAAGTTCTTACAGACCGATTTGTCTAAACTCATGTATCTCAAAAGTAATGGATAAAATTATAGCAAATAGACTTTGGTGGTACTTAAATACCAAAAATCTTTTACATGGTAATCAAACCGGATTTAAAAAAGGGCAATCTGTTACAAACAATTTACTTTATATAGATTACTCAATAAGTAAATCTTTGTCATCACGTAGTCATATCTCAATTATCTCTTTAGACTTTAATAAAGCATTTGATCGGATAGGAATACATACAGTCGTAGATCAACTACTTAAATGGAAGGTAGGTGGAAAAATATTAAATTATGTTAAAAACTTTATGTCAAATAGGAAAATTAAGGTACGCATCGGATCATCTTACTCCCAACCTTACAGTATAGAAAATGGTGTACCACAGGGTTCACCTTTATCCGTGGTACTTTTTCTTATAGCATATAACAAACTGTGCGATGTAATAACAATTCATAAGGAAGTTAGTTTTTCTGCGTATGCCGATGATTTTCTTCTGCTTATCAAACACAGCAAAAA
The DNA here is from genome assembly GCA_951509765.1 of Sphenella marginata. Lineage (NCBI taxonomy): Eukaryota > Metazoa > Arthropoda > Insecta > Diptera > Tephritidae > Sphenella > Sphenella marginata. The sequence goes on along the minus strand of OX608079.1, from coordinate 31,901,548 downwards.
GAAAAACCAATCAATTGACCTTAGCAGCTTGTACAATGATATATCAACTTGGTGTGATTACTCAGGGGCAAAATTATCTCCAACCAAATGCAAACAAATGCACATATGTCGAAAGAAAAATTGTTGTGTTGATCTTAAAGTAAATAGTATTTCCATCCCAAAGGCTAATGAAATCAAAATACTAGGAGTCATTTTCAATAAAAAATACAACTGGAAGAGCCACATATCTAAACTTAAAAAATCCCTTAATAATAGTTTAAAGATTATTAAATGTCTATCTAGTAACAGCTACAACTGCAACCCTTTAAATTTATTAAACATAGTTAATGCTTTATTAATGTCAAAAATTGATTACGCTTTATTTTTATATGGAAATGAGAAATCTTCCTCTCTTAGAGGAGTTAAATCTGTATATCATTCAGCTATACGAATGGCACTAGGAGCCTACCGCACAACCAATATAAATAATTTACTCTTTGAGTCAAAGATATCTCAAATTGAAAATCGGATATTGTTTTCTACAATGAAACTTTTTAAAATACTACTACAAAATAATAAACTTCTATCAAATATTGTTAAAAAAATTGACGCCTCTAAAAGAATACCCAGGTATAAACCCATTATACAAAAATGTATTGAGTTTTGTAGAAATAACGATATACCATATAGACCTCGAAAATCAATTCCAATAAAATATCCTCCCTGGCTTTTAGATGAAAAATACATTGACGAGAGTATAAGTCATTTAAAAAAATCAAACACAGCTCCAGAGTTCTACCGCAGTAAATTTAACTTTATTCGGAATAGATACAAAAACCATACATTTATTTACACTGACGGATCAAAATCGAATGAAAGCATTACGTTTAGCGTAACAACAAGTACACAGATCTTAAAAGTTAGCACACTTCCTGAGTATAGTTCTGTCTACTCAGCTGAGACAATAGCTATTCTCGAGGCCTTATTATTATTTATAAATGACGACAAAAACTATATCATTTGCACCGATTCACTTGCAGCTATTAATGCAATTAAAAATATCAATAATCATAATTTTTATTCTAGCCAAATAAGAAATATCTTAATAAATTTTTTTCCAAAATTTACTCTTCTTTGGGTACCTGGGCACGTTAATATTGCTGGTAATGAATTTGCCGACAAAATTGCTAAAGAAGCTCATATGACGCCTATTCATGCAGTAGAAAATATCAGGGACCCCCCGTAACGATTATTTTTGTATTTTTAGCATCAAAAATGGAAGACTTCCCAATATCGCAGATACGTTTCAAGTATATGAATATTCCAAATAATCATTATTTTTGATTTTTATTTTTTTGGTCAAACATAAAAGTTATTTTTTGATTTTTATTTTTTCGATCAAACATAAAAGTTATTTTTTGATTTTTATTTTTTTGATCAAACATAATAGTTATTTTTGATTTTTATTTTTTTGATCAAAAATAAAAGTTATTTCTTGAGCGATATTTTATTCCTCAAGAATAAAAATTAAGTTTTGAGTTTTAACTTTTTTCGCGGATTGAAAAACTCAAAACGTAAAAAAAGTAATAAATCATAATTATTGGGTGGTATATCCTCATCAACATAGTTTATATTTATGTACATACATTTTTTCACCTGGTACACTTGGCGAATTTTGCCCCATACATACAATATCAATGTGTATACATGTAAATATGTTTCAAATTATTGAGCACTTATGCTGACAAGGATATATCATCTAATAATTATGATCAACAACCTGCCAGAAAGGCGCTGCGGTTATTTGAGTTTTTCAATCCGCGAAAAAAGTTAAAACTCAAATTTTAATTTTTATTCTTGAGGGATAAAATATCGCTCAAGAAATAACTTTTATTTTTGATCAAAAAAATTAAAATCAAAAATAACTATTATGTTTGATCAAAAAAATAAAAATCAAAAAATAACTTTTATGTTTGATCAAACAAATAAAAATGAAAAAATAACTTTTATTTTTGATCAAAAAAATAAAAATTTAAAATAACTGCTATTGTTGATTTTTATGAAAAAAATCTGAAAATAATGATTAAATGTGGATTTTTATATTAAAACTCATAACAGTTACGGTCCCTGGAAAATATAAACAACACAGACATTATTCGATTGCTAAAAACAAAACTTCAAAAAACATACACTTCGAGTTTTAGTAACACTTCTAATTGGTATAAAAAATCAAACACTCAAAAAAACTGTATATTTAGTACATTTTCTGGTTTAAAACAAGTTAAAACAAAGAGACTCGATTTGGTAAAATTTCTTCGATTAAGACTGGGACATACTCGAGTAACTCACCAACATCTTATTGACAGCAGTTACTCAAATTCATGCCGATTTTGTAATTATTCGTCAACAGCCTCTATAGACCACCTTCTTCTTTACTGCACTAAATTTAATTCTTTAAGACAAAACATATTTGGAAATCAGAATATATTAAATCTTCTATCGCTCCCTAATGATAATAACATAAGATCTGTAATTAATTTCTTAAAACTTGGTCGCATTTACTTCATTATTTAAGTTTATTTCTTTTTTAATGATAATTTCTAAAATTTAATTCATAAATCTTTAATATTTAATTTTATCTTAGTTTAAGTACTAGTTATAAGCACCATATCACCATAATTTAACTCATAAACCTTTAATATTTAATTTTTTCTTTGTTTAAGTACTAGTTATAAGCACCATATGTTACTTAGCCTAAGGCCCTCGTTGCTATGGCTTTATAGCTAAACTATAATTTTAAATTATAGTTTAGTTTTTGAATAAATAAATAAATAAAATAAATAATGTAATACAACTTGCCTCTATTTAAGAGATATTTATAAAATGAAATAAAAGTGATGGTTACAAACGTAAAATATGGACTAATAATGACTATGTTGACAAAGGTTTCTTTATTGCGAAGGAATGTTGAATTAGGCACCTTTACGTTTACAGACACAATAAGCAATAGAATCTTATCATTCACTCTTATGCATAAAAACTTTCTTATTTATGGCAAACTAAAAAAAAACCAATGTGCAATAAAAAAAACACTGAGTTAATATATGTAGGTCATTCTAATAGCAACAATATTGTATCTGAAACCTTCTTATATATACTTTTATGTATACTTTGCCTATCGTAAGCTTAACTATATGAGCGCAGGTACCTATATCAGTACCGTGCAACATTTTCCGCCACGCGTATATAAGGAGGAATTTCCGAATTCTCGAAATTTGGACCCCACACGTGGTTAGTGTCTATTTAAACTACTACTGGTATGTGGTTTGCAGTAAAATATAATAAATACACTAAAATATAATAAGATATTGGGTACTTACATGCACATCGAATTTTCTGAGCCCACCAAGGAATTATCTCGGAACCTTTGAGTTTAATTGCTGTTTACTTTACGTGCGTACGATTTAGGCAATTATTTAACTATGTAATTCATTTACAGGTTAATTAGGTGCATATGTATGTCTTATGATTATTGTGATATATAAAAAGTATTGTTTCTTTTTTCTATTTTTATTTGCTGAATCTTTTTATTGCATTTTGCATTTTGCATTAATTGAGTTCAGCGTGTTCTGTTAATTCATTTTCAAAATGCACTTTATTTAGTTGCACAAAGTTAAAGCAGGAACACACGAGGATTTAAAATGTTTAAAAAACTACGACTGCTTTTGTAGTTGGCAAAATTTTCACCTTTACATATGACACACACACTGATTTTTTCCCTTGCATGTATTACACTTTGACTGTAATACAGCCAAAGGTGAAGGCTAAACTCACTGAAGTTTTTAACACTTTTTAATTCCTGTTGCAATAACTGAATAATTGTTCTGGTTTTGTATTTAAGGTGTACCACTTAAAATTTTTCACGACACATCACGACCGTTTGCACCAAAAAATTTTCACATTTGAATGTCGAATGCCGGTGACGCCGCTATAGGGAAAATTTCCAATCAACTGCGACTGCGCAATGGAAAAGTTCCGTTGCCCAGTCTGACATGGCGTGATCGTTGCCAGGTGGGACACTACGATTGGTGGTTGCCATCAGGGTTCGGACTTTTATTATCATTTTAGGGACTTTTTTGTATTACCGAATTTGGTAAAAGTACAGTCCGGTTTCCGAGACAAATAAAAAACACAATATGTTATTAAATTTAAAGTAGGAAGTTGTAACCCGATTTTGACTGAATTTTAATGTGCGAAATATCACGATCTATGGGAAAGGCTCAGAACCTTATTTTTGGAAAAATAGTGACTTACGGGGTTTTGCAGTGTGGCTGTCGATATGTTATTAAATTTAAAGTAGGAGATATGATTTTACTTCCGGATAGTAGATTTTACGAGATTTGACCCGTAGAGATTGCTTAAAATTGAAAGTTCGGTGCTTACACTTTTATTTTAAGGCTTTAAAAAAGGTATTTAGTACTTTTAGTCTCCCTACTATTTTGCTCTCTAGTTAGTTTTATTAGAGGTGAATTTTCACGTATGGAACAAAAGTTGAAATTACAGAAGGTTAACAATGAATAATTATCTTACGGGAAAGTTTGAAGTCAGGGAAAAATTTAACTTATCAACAAAAAAATCATATTATGGTAATATTAAATGGGAACATAAAGTGTAGTAGATTTGTGTAAAGTGCATTTAGTATTGAAATTACTACAATTTTAACTAAGTCCGAACCCCTAAGGCACGCTTTCGTTGGCGCGCGAAAAAAGGAAGGTTCTAGAACTTGTGTTTGGTGTGTTCCCTTGGTGGTCCGCGGAACCCGACGTTACTGGGTTTCAGGGTAGGAGGCACATGAAGCTCCTCGCCCGACCTCGCCATTGACAATGTTTCAAGCTACATGCTTTGTTAAGTTGGCACATGAAACAAACTGCCATCTTTACAATACTTTTGCTTTTGACTAGTAATTAATTGACATTTACTGCTGAAATGTTGCCTGGCAATATAAAATGTTTTACTCGCGTTCGGCCAATTCTGTCGAAACCGTAATGTCAGCTGTGTCAAAGTCAGGAATAAGGACAGGATTCCACGTGTCTCCCACCCTGATAAATTGATTAATAACATATGTATGTCCTTTAATTGCCGTCGTAAAAATTAAACACCATTTGCTTGACGCCAATTGCCCATTTATTTCAAGTTGACATTTTCGGGCAACATGGTTCACCCTAAAATTTATTTCTGGCCACACCGAGAACACACCAACCACTTGTTTGTCTGGAAACTACAAATTCCGTTATTGGTGCCTTTTTCCATTTCATGGAACATTTGGTGCTGCCACCTCGGCAAGAATCACGCCACTTCCCAGAATCTATCGATTTATGTCAAACCGCAGGGTGAACCTAAACTGTCACCTATCCAACCGCAGTGAGTCATACCAATCAAATTCAATAAAGGAAAATGACTATAAGTTGGAAGTAGACCATAACAATGTGTACCCTTGGAAATGCAAGAGAACATTATCCGGATGGTGCATGAGAAAATCGGTCACTTGGGCGTCAATAAATGTTACGATCAAATACGAAAAAACTTCTGGTTTGATAAAATGAGGGATAAGATTACCCGATTTATTCAAAATTGTATAAAATGTATTATATTTTCGGCACCAGCCCGATCTAATGAGCACAATCTCTTCAACATTCCGAAGAAACCAATACCATTTGATACCCTTCACTTAGAGCACAATCTCTTCAACATTCCGAAGAAACCAATACCATTGTTGTTGTTGTTGTTGTTAGCAGTGCTTCGCCCTGCCCAAAGGGCCAGAACACTCCTAGTTGTCATCGGGCTCTTCTAACGGAAGTTCAAGGAAACGCGCTGTTTCAACAGGGTTGGACCAAAGTGATAAGGGAGTTAGAAGAGTATGTTCCGAAGAACACGAAAAGAGATGTTGCGTGTCGTGGGGGGCCATACCGCATGCAGGGCATGTGTTTGGTATGGTAGGGTTCAGTCTGGACAAATAGGAGTTCAGCCTATTGCAATATCCAGACCGAAGTTGAGCCAGCATGACTCTAGTCTCCCTCGGAAGGACACGTTCTTCCTCAGCAAGAACGGGTGGTTGGGCACCAATAACGGGGTTCACAGGCCGGGATCTGAGGGATCTGTCCACCGACTCAGTGTGGAGGTCCTTTAGGGCCCGCCTATGGTCCCGCAGATCAAACGGCAACGAGATGTGATGCCGGACTCAGGAGACATAAGCAAACAACCCGTCGCAGTTCTGATGGCGGTGTTTTGGCAGACCTGCAATTTCCTCCAGTTGGTGTCGTGAAGGTTAGGCGACCATATGGGCGCAGCATAATCAATAACCGGTCGGCCAATAGCCTTATAGGTGACCAGCAACGTTTCTTTGTCTTTGCCCCAAGTACTGCCGGCCAGTGACTTGAGGATCTTGTTGCGGCTTTGTACCTTTGAAGCTATTGCGGTGGCATGATTAGCGAAGGTGAGGCTATTGTCGAATGTAACCCCTAGAATTTTGGGGTGGTTGACAGTAGGTAGTGGAACACCATCTACGTGGACATTCAACTCCTGCCCCATCTGCGCAGTCCACGCGGTGAACAACGTCGCCGTAGATTTAGTCGGGGAAAGAGTCAGGTTCCGCTCTGTGAAGAAGCAGGAAAAGTCGCGCAGGTAGTCGTTCAGTCTAGTACAAAGTTCGTCTGTCGAAGGTCCTTTGCCCGCGGCCATCACAGTGCAGTCGTCAGCGTACGAAACGATGGAGACCCCCTCTGGTGGGGGAGGGAGGCTCGAGATGTAGAAGTTAAACAGAAGGGGTGAAAGAACACCACCCTGCGGAACCCCTTGTCTAATTCTTCTAGGTCTACATCTCTCGTTTCGAAACTGCACTGACGCTAGCCGACCGTTCAAGTAGTTGGCGGTCCACCTTTTTAGGCCGGCAGGAAGCGGTGTCTCCTCCAGGTCTTCAAGGAGTGTGGCGTGGTTGACTGTGTCGAAGGCTTTCGACAGGTCAAGTTCCACGAGAACCGTCCTGTGGTTTGGTTGGTGTTGGTTCAAACCGAAGTTAATCTGCGTCGTGATGGCGTTCAAAGCTGATGTTGTGCTATGGTTTTTACGGAAGCCATGTTGATGATTGGCCAGCTGCAGGTTTGCAGTATAATATGGGAGCAGAATAGCCTCTAACAACTTCACTACCGGCGAAAGGAGAGATATCGGACGATAAGAGTCTCCTTGGTTTGCCGGCTTCCCAGGTTTTAGGAGGGGGACCACAGTCGCATGTTTCCAGATATCTGGTATAACGAAGGTGGACAGTGAGAGGTTGAATAGAGCCGCCAAGTACTTGTGCCCCTCGTGGCCTAGGTGTTTCAGCGTCTTCATGGCAATTCCGTCGGGTCCGAGTGATCTTGAAAGTTTGGCCTTCCTTATAGCTTCCTTGACCTCTGCAGCGGAGACGACAATGGGCGCGGCTGTGTGTTTGTGTTTGTGCGCGCGTCGGATGGCTTTTCTCTTAGCCCTATCCGCAGGAGAATGCAGTATAAATTGCCGGCAGAATGCGCTCGCGCACTTCCTGGGGTCCGACTTGACGTTATCGCCGAAAGCAATGGCGACCTTGTCATTGTATTTGGTCGGGTTGGATAGGGCCTTGACTGTCGACCATAATTTGCCGACCCCGCCGGAGAGGTTGCATGACTCTAGGTGTTCAAGAGTCTCACTTGGTCACGTTCTCTTGCCATTGCCGCTGCTTCCGCAGGGAAATTCGGCCGAATTTCCGGGATTCTGCCAGCAGGGATGAAGCGGCCAGAGGCTGAATCGATGACTTTGCGAAACTCTTTCTCACCTTTGCATACGTCCGTCGGTGTGGGTAGGTCAGCGAAGGAGTGCTCTGTAAAGTCCGTGAAGCGGTCCCAGTCCGCTTTACTAAAGTTGATGTACGTTCGTTTTTCTGTCGTTATGAAGTCGGGCGGTCGTTCGATGTCTAGTAGGATGGGTAGGTGGTCAGATGTCAGTGTAAGCATAGGTTGCCAGTTAACGTGGTTGATAAGGCCCGCACTTGAAATGGAGATGTCTGGCAAACTGTGGCAGTTACCTGGCACCCTAGTGGGGGCATCTCCATTCAATGTACAGAATGCCGAAATTATCTATTTGCTTTGCGAGTGCGTGCCCTCTGCTATCTGCTGGCAAGTTGGAGTGCCAGAGATCGTGATGTGCGTTGAAATCACCTAAGATGAGGCAGTTATCGCCCCTTAGCAACGCACTAATATCAGGGCGATAATCACGGGGACAGCACGTAACAGGGGGAATGTATATATTTAACACTCGCAGGTCGACGTCGCCTGTCCGGACTGCTATGCCCTGGCATTCAAGGGTAGAGTCCCTAAGCCAACGTTAGGGGCAACGGGCAATAAATGCATCCGTCCAAAGGTTCCTGTTTGCGAGCCCAGAGCACACACATATGGATGTGGCACAGGCCAAGGCAGTTATTGCACTTAACCGATGCCGCAGGCGTATATAGTCTTTGCCGACAAACAGTGCACGTGGTGAAAGGTACGAGGAGGTTATGTTCCTGACCCACGTGCATGCTGGAAGTAGGGGGGGACGAGAGTGGGGACTAAGGTGAGGCGGGAGCAGCAAGGCTGCAGGTCGCGAAGACCGGGCCACTGAGCCCTGAGCATCCAGATCTATGCAACCATCTCTTGCATTTACTGCATTGAACGGAATGTGAACGTTTAACATATATTTTCTTCCAGCAGACGCAGCAGATCCAGTCTCTCGGTCCGGGGTTGGATTCGATACCAGCCCGTAGCAAGAGACATTGGAGCAACCCTGCTGCAAGGGATTGCTCCGAGGATGACAATTTAGGAGTGGGATTGGACAAATTGGACAGGGTTACACTGAAATAACAGCCCTTGGCCGGGTAAAACCCGGGTCATTCCGGAACGTAGAACCGGCTGTTGTGGGAATGACCAATACAATGCTATTAAGTCAAAACGTAAGCATATACTTGTAGTTAACGATGCGTTTACGAAATATGTAAAGTTGTACCCTGTTAATTCTACCAGTACGAAAGAGGTCTGCTGTGCCTTAGAGAAATACTTTTCATACTATAGTCGCCCACTGCGAATTATTATGGACCGAGGGACATGCCTTACTTCTATAGATTTTGGTAATTTCCTGGTGAAGCGTAACATAGGTAACGTGAAGGTTGCAGTAGCTTCTCCGCAAGCGAACGGTCAGGTCGAAAGAGCCAACCGAATACTTAAGGCGATGCTAAGCAAACTGACTGAGTCTACTGAGCACAGTGATTGGGTTACCAAACTCTCCCACGTGGAGTACGCTATCAACAATACTGTTCACAGCACAACTAGATATACGCCTAGCGAATTGCTGTTTGGCGTGAGCCAGCGTGGCTGCGTGGTGGACGAATTAACTGAGTTTCTAGAGGATAAGTGGTCAAACGATAATCCTAGGGATCTAGATAATATGCGCGAAAGGGCTAAGGAGAAAATTGAAAAGTCGCAAGAATACAACCTTAAATACTTTCTCAAAAACAGTGTGCCAGCGAAACAATATTCGGTCGGTGACTTCGTAGTAATTAGACATGTTGACACATCGGTAGCAACAAACAAAAAGTTTATTCAGAAATATCGTGGCCCTTATGTAATACACAAGTCTTTGCCGAATGATCGTTATGTTATTAGGGACATTGAAAACTGTCAGTTAACACATTTACCCTATGATGGTGTCGTTGAATCTACAAAACTTCGGAAGTGGGTTTCACCAACTCCAAAGAATGGTCACTCTCTTCATCGCCAATAGGTCACGCTGCTCCAACACCTAATTGTAAGTCTTGATTGAGGCCAATCAAATTAGTCAGGATGGCCGAGCTGTAAAGATTATATTATTAAGACGTAACATGAGTCACCCTATGTTTTAGAATCGATGAGAAAAACGAAGAGGACGAAAATTAACCAACAATAAAGAAATCAAGGAATTGCTGTGCAATCCTGCATTTAAATAAAGAAGTCCCACAGTTCTTTTATTTATTATATTTTATTATTCTATATTTTAGCCTTAAATGGATGTTTAAATTAAAATAAATTGAAAAAAATGCTGTAAAATAAAATAAAAAATTAAAATAATATAAAATAAAACAAAATTTGGCGAAAATTGCCCAAAAAATAGTGTATAGTTTTTTATGTGAGTGACTGTATATTTGGACAAAAAAAATATTGTTCACTATATGCTTTTCCTGGAGACAGAATCGATCACTCCATTTCCATTGATCCAAGATTAATATTTGGAATATACAATTTTTTACTGGGAACTTAGATTGTTGATGCGATGTGAAAAGACATATGCAGTGTAACACATTGCTTGTTTTAACAAATAAATAAGATAAATAGAATATAATAGATATTAAAGGAAAGGACCAAAAGAGGAAAGAAGGGAAAGACCGAACAACTAAAATAAATAAGTGTTGTGGTTGAATTTGAAACGCTGTGCGATATATCTTAATTAGATTACTGTGCAGGAGGCACATGAAACTCCACGAGTACTTGGTAGTCGTGCCCTTCTTTTTATAAATTTTCGAAATATCACTCTTTGTTTTTTCAAAAGATATTGATAGCATTGTTGATAATGAAATAACCTCGTTAATAGTTAAAATGGCCTAAATTCGAATATTTTTCTGGGTTAAACCCGAATTTTACCTGTACATTTCTCACAAAAGTCTTGTGTTTTTTATTATACCTAGTAGTGCTTCGCACAGAAGGTATATTAACTTCATTCACCTAGCGGGAGTGTGTAACGACGTAAACGAATCGAGATAGATATTGACTTATATATATCAAAATGTTCAAGAGGAAAAGAGACACTGATTAAGCCATGTCCGTCCGTCTGTGAACACGATAAATTGAGTAAAACTTGAGATATCTCAATGAAAATTCACTCATCTCGGAGCGCTATTGAAAATAGGCCAAATCGGTTAAAAGCTATACACCTATAAGGAAAAAATTCGGTGTGTACGTAAGAGTTAAGGCAAAAAATAAATTTTGGAAATATTATTAATCATAAATCAAAAACCGCTCAAGATATCAAAATGTAAATCAGCGCACATATTTATATTAATACCGGCAATATTTCGCAAAAAAATCGAAATCGGGTAAGGACGACGCCCAATTTTATCCGAAAGATTTTGAAAAGGCTCATAGATATATAGAATATGCAATAACTTTGCTTAAACTAGCTGTATATCATTTCTATTTCACCTCTAAAGTGTTCGTAGGCAAAGAAAGTCGATCCCACAACTATTTTGTCACATGCGAAGCGAATGAAAATTTTGTCGAATTTCGCCGTCTCGAATTGCGGCATGCGACTCTGTGGCGAATGAGTGACGAAAATTAACTTCTCGAATTGTCAGTAGCGAAAAACTTAGATTCGCTTCGCCAAATGTGCCAAATTTGACGAATGCTTATTTCATTCATTCATTCATTCATTCATTTATTGAAAGATATTAGTACAATAAGATCTATGATCTTTTATAGTACAACAAAACTTAAATGTAAACAAAGGTAATAACAAGAACATTGCAACAAATATATAACAGTAAAAATAAAAAATAATGGTAGAGTAATTAAAATTAGTAGATAAGATAAATAGATTTCAAAAAATAAGACAGTGAATATACTCGCGTTTATTGACTAGAAGGCAGGTAACTTCAAATGGCGAAGTAAAATACATACTTATAATTAACGGAAGTACTTATAAAGAACGGTCTTAAAATTGCTTTCACTCAGGCTACTACGAATAGATGATGGAATAGAGTTCCATATACGGATAGCATTGACGAAGAACAGGCGTGAAGATGCCAAGTAGTTGTAGGTTGGTATCATCAAATCATTAGATCGAGCAGACCGGGGGAAAACCAGTTTCTCATATAAATAGCTGGGCTCTTTATATACCATCAGTCGGTAAAGAAAAATACAATTTCTAGCTTTGAGGTAATCCGAAATCTGACATCCTAATAAGCTTGATCTTAAATCAGATATATGGTCGTACTTAGCTATCCCAAACACATAACGTGTAACGTGGTTAAAGACTACATCAATTTTGTGAGCTGACTGAGAACTCATTTTACTATAGACCAGCTCAGCGTAGCAAATGATTGGCATAATTAATTGAATAGCTAGCTTTCTTCTTATATTGATTGGTGTGTAAATCGAAGACTTGTGCAAGTTTCGTAGAACATTGTAAACTTTACCAACCACCGAGTTAACATGATCATCGCAAGTTAAGGTTGAGTTAATTATGAACCCAAGGTTGGTTACCTTGGAAACGAGTTTTAAAGGTTTATCGGCAATGTATAAAGTAGGAATATTTAATAAACTTATCCTTTTTTTAGCTATGGGTAGCACATAAGATTTATCGCTATTAAGACATATGTAAGTCATTTTTCATCGCCCAGTCATAGATAGATGCTAAGTCATTATTTAACTTCGAACAGATTACGCTTACCTCTTCGTGGTTTCCGGATAAGTACAACTGGACATCGTCAGCATAGGCGTGCATTTGTGCATGCTTACAAACATAAAATATATCATTTATGAACATACTAAATAGCAATGGCCCGAGTATCGATCCTTGGGGAACCCCAGAAAGTAGTGGTTTTAGACCGGAAGTACTCTAATATCGTCTAAAATTTTTAAGACAGCCGTAGAGCAACTGCGCTTTGGTCTGAAGCCAGACTGATAAGTGGACAACAAGTCAAAGGTATCGATATGAGAGTGAATTTGCTCGGACAACAACATCTCGAAGACCTTTGAGAGAGCTGGCAAAATGCTAATCGGTCGAAAATCACTGGGAGTGTTGGCAGACTTGTTTTTCGCAATAGGTCGCACAGTGGCAATTTTCCACTTATCAGGGAAGCATGAGGTTGTAATACTGTGATTAAGGACATGTGATAGAGTAGGCAGAATATAGGGTGCTATTATTTTTACAAATTTGATGGGTATCATATCCTCACCGATTGCATTCGACCTTATCTTATAGATGCACCTCGCCACATCAAATTCGGACACGGCTTTAAACTCAAATGCTTGCGAGATAGGCTCTACAGAGGCAGGGCTGGTAATAGAACAAGTATTAGCACAATTAGGAGAAACACGGCACACAAAAGCATCATTTAGGTCTTCAGGACTAAGGGAACAATCAGTACTGTCACTTACATGCACACGAAGACTTTTCAGGTTACGCCACAAAACATGATTCGGCAAGGAAGTATCTAACATCCTACTATAGTATTTGCACTTTTCTCGCTTTATCAGGGCGGTGGTCTCATTTCTGGCAAGCTTATAGGCATTCCAATTAGTTCCACTTCGGTTCCTTTTCCAACGGGTGTATTGTCTATTACGCTTCCTGATCATAGCTCGTACCGAAGTGGTGAACCACGGACAAGATATAGGTCGACTACGGTAAGTGCGAAGCGGAACATGGGCTGTATATAAAAGTATAATGTTTTCATTTAAAAAGTTAAGTTTGTCATGCACTGAGCTCAGACCCCAACAGCCAGACCAATTAATTTGGGATATATCACGTAAGAGGCTATTAACGTCCAGCAGACGATAGTCAGGTGAAATAGGTGGACAAGCCGCCACATTACGGTCATTAAGCTTAATGTCAAGTGAACAAAAAATTAAATCATGGTCCGAGATAAACGACATTTGGTCAAACTTTAAAACAATAGACATGTCAGACACAACAAAATAATCTAGGAGGCTAGGACTGCAGTTTTGTCCAAACCTTGTGGGTACGGACACGTTCACAACATCAAGACCAACACTGGAAATACATTCTAACAGACGGTAACTATACAAGTCATTACTTAGCAAATTCGCATTAAAATCTCCACAGATAATAATATCAGTGTAGCTGACAGCCACAGAGGACAACATTGAAAAATACTCATTGACATCACAACACTTATGGGGACTATAAATGCATGACAGAAGGACTTTAGACAAAAAACTCGACACTTCAACTAACAAATGCTCAGTAACGCTACCAGATACACCTGATATTAACCGAGTTTTAAGATACTTTTTACAATAAATTGCTACACCACCACCCCTTTTAACTCTCCTATCCATCCTATAAAGTACATAGCCCTCCATGTCAAAATGAGCGTCCTTTACTTCAGGTCTAAACCAGGTCTCAGATACACAAATTACATCGACGAAAGATCGTTCGAATACGCTCCTAATAACATCCATCTTTTCAGGATTGAGACTCCGCGCATTAAAATGCACCACATTTAGGCCATTATTACGCTCGCACAAAATGTTCAGCAGAGCACGACTGTTATCCTCAATGCTATTCGCATCTCCATTGCAACCAAACATTTAAAATGGTTAGAGTAAAAGCAAGCTTAACATACAAGCAGTAATTTAAAAGATAAACATTAGCTTTCGTTAAATACGAATAATAATATAAATAGATATAGTAATAATAAATAAGAAATAAAAAGAACAAAAGAAAACAAGTAGGACTAGCGAAACTGATCCAGGTCCTCTTCGCACGAAATTTTGATTGGCTGTTTTGTCTTATCGGGGTCATTCCTAACATAAACTCAGCCACGAAGAGTGAATGTTGCCTGCAACTTTCCCTCACGACGCAGTTTTATTGCTGACTGCAAAACAAGCCTGTTTTCTTTAGTCAGGCTCTTAAATATATGGAACTGGCCCTCTATACCAATCGATTCCAAAGGAACAGCAGTTTTCAGGCGCCTGCGACAGTCACCAAATGCACGAAGAGTACGATTTCTATCCAGAGGCATTCGCATTTGATAAAAAGAAGCGACAAGTTTTGTGTTTATTCATATATTTTGATAGAAAAAAGAATTTTAACCGAAAATAAAACAACAGTAGTGAGTAAACAACTTTTGTGTGTTTTTTAATTAAATTAAATGATAGTTCCTCTAGGTCAGACATGGGCGTTTGACTCAAACGAGCAGTATTCTTACGCTCTTAATTCAGTCGCTATTGAGGAAGAAAAAACCAGTTTGGCACTGTGGGATAAGGAATTGATTTTCCTGCCAGTCGCGCTGCAGACAGCAACGAGGTAACACAGGTAGTCGGTATGTTGATGTTTTGTTTATGCCCTAGTATATTTTTGCCCCATTCGAAATGTATAACATAAATAAAATGTTATAATTTCAGATACCTTTGGTGGGGTAAATTCGGAGTTGACTACTTTTACTAGCAAACTAGTTAGCGGAAATTTAAGGAGTTCTTAAAAACTTCAAAAAAACATATTATCTCTCTCAATACCCTCACATTTCTCAAAGCCTTTATGGAAGCAGTGTTACCAGGATACAATTTATTTTGGAGCTAGATTTGAGAAAAAAAAGAGCTAGAAAAGAGCTAGATTTATTCAAGAAAATCCAAAACATGTAAAAAATTAGCTAAAAGGCACTTAAGTATTGTATCATACTAGCAGGGTACCCAGCTTTGTTCGGTATGTACCTAAGTAGTTAATAAATTCCTGCTACTTTCAATTGCGAAAACAATTTACAGGCTGAGAAGGTTCAAAACAATATTTATTTTCCCACATTATACCTCCTTTATGTATGTCTACGGCAACCAACAAAAGTAATGGCGTTTTTTAACAGTCTAACTTCGACATTTTGTCATCTCCCCTCTATTTGACTCTTTAGCTTTGCCAAAACATTCCCCAAGTCATCCCCAGTCATTTTTCAAAGAAATTTCAAATATACAGAAACAACTTATCTAGAGTTTTTTTTAAAGATATGCTGATACCCGCATAGGACGGCAGTGTACATATGCAATTGATTTTTGATTTAGCTGAAATTGAAAAAAAAGTGAACAAATATTTTAGAGAGGCCCGGTTAGCTTTTTTTTTGACAAAGTAAGTGCATTTTTCTTCATATAAATTTATGTAAGAAAAAAAATTGCAGAGGTGCATACCTTCCTAAAAATCAGTATATCTTTTTTGTTTGTCGCTCGATTTTGGTAGTGCAGGTCCCTTTCTAACCTCATCAAAATTCATTCCTTAGTTTAAAAGTCATTTTTTTTAAGAAATTTTTAATGTACGACTTTTCTAGAGATGTATTATAGTATAGATTTAACTTAAACAATGTTTAAAACGTATAAAAAGTATAACTAAGTCAACAAAAAAAAAAAATAATAAGTGTGTTCTTGAAAAATTATCAAATAGTTAAGAAAAAAATATTTAATTTTTAGTAAAACTCAAAAATAATTTTTATTTTTGCGTCAAAGCCAAACGAAGTCATTTTAATTCTGACTCAGAATTCAAACGCTTGAAATATTTTTTCTGAATATTTACCATGAAGACAAAATCGGGGGGTAAGGTTGTTCAAAATCTGTAGCAACTTAGGAAAGTGTTTTTTACACACAATTTACTTACCTTTCCATTTCGATTCTTGTTCGCAAAATAAACATATGGCATTTACGAATGTTACTCGACCAAGTTAACCGACTTAGGTGTTTGTTATCGGTGAGGGAAACTGAGTTGCCACATGGTACACAATGAAACTAATATAATAATTTCGACGTCGATTATAAAAGAAATAAAAACTTTCTCCATTTTTCAATACAATTTGTACAAATAAATTTGGAACCAAACAAGAGCTAAAAATAAAAAAAAGGACTAGAAAAAGAGCTAGGAGCTAAAACAGAATTTTGGGGCTAAACGCCAAAAAAAAAGAGCTAGATCTAGCTCTAAAAGCACCAAAATGGCAACACTGTATGGAAGGTATTATAGTGCCTCCTAAAATTATATGCCCGGGTCCCCTTTACATACATATTACACAATAGACATTGCATATTACCAAAAGCATCGAAAATCATAAAGCAATATTTGTCATTTATTTTGAACAAGCACATATATGTAGGTACGCGCATAAATAGTATCATAACCTTTGCTCTAGGTCAATGTGGGTAAACGATGGCACGATAAAAAAGATGATTACTACTGACAAGCTCCGGGCCAACGTTCGGTGCAGATGCAACGTACTCCTCATAATGAAGTCAATTGTACAAGACTGTATGAGGGACGAGTAGTGGATAAACATTCTTCTTTCAAATATATGCAAATCAATTTGTTTTTGAACCAAAGCCCGTATTTGTTTCATTAAATTCAAGCGAGATTTCCACATTTGTTAAATGGATTTAATAAGATCTGGTAATTTTAATTTTTTTAATGTTGCTGCAGTGGCAAAACCCAAACGTTTGAAGTAACGCAGGCGCACCACTATGTATTCATCCGCACCTTTTGCGCTATTGCCAATTGTTATACGCACTTCAAGTGGATGTGACTGCAAAGCTTCTACTATCATTAAATCACCATTGGTGTCACTGTGGGTTTTACTTTTCTTTGCACCACTACTTCCCACATCCAGCTCATCTGTATCCGAACTATCACCACTTTTTATGATCTCGGTATGAGCTGCCATTTCCAATTGACGCACATCATCCTCGCTACCTACTACAATTACACAAACATAGCACTCTTTTAAACAAATAAATAAATAAAAACGTATGCAAATTACACAAAATGACAGATACGTCAAATTCGGATGAACTTTTTGAATTTGTTTGAATGGCAACATAACATGTTAGGCGAAAAAGTTCATTCGCCACTCACAATGCAAATTTTAGGTGAGTTCGCCAATCTGTTCGACTCACCAAATGTATTCGCTTCGCAGGTGACAATATGCTTATAAACCACCACAGCCAGGAAAAAAGTATTAATTTTTCTGTCATAACTTGATATGCCATTCTTGTTCCATTTGCTGGAAACTCTGGCCCTTATTATGAGCATTTTACGTTGTTCGATCTTCGCTGGCTATCGAAGAACGACAATCGAATTTCAAATTCGTATTATGAGTAGCTCATCGCTGTCGAAATTTTCGTTGTGTATCTATTATTTGATCGAATATAATTTTCCTGTCGATCCTGTATCGAATTTTTATACAATTGCTAAGAAATGTAAGTTTTTGTATTTATGCTTTACTTTTTTGATTTATAATGCAAATATTTATCTATTTGCATTTATTGTATATAGGTCAAAGGCCGTAAGTACAAAGCAACAGCTGGAAACGTTGGTTTCAATAATGGAACAAAGTCTGAACCTTCGAAAGGTGTATACACAAAACCCCAGGCTGCAAAAAGGTGGTACGAAGTCACTATGCAGCTAAATAGCTTAGGCCCTCCAATCTAAACTTATTGGTAAATCTATAAAAAAAATTATTATTTTTACAAACAGATTCCATTTTTAAAGATATACGTAAGCAGCTGTATTCATTTCAAAAGGATTGGAGGCATCCCTCAAACGTTTTCAACTTCTGGCTAGTTCCAGTAAGCTCTCCTCTTGGTCTGATAAACTATCTAACCACATTTCCGTCGTAGTCATATTTTGTATTTAAATATATACAACTTTTTGGTTTGTCTTCATAAAAATCGATAAATAATACCGCACTTGATTTGTTTTGCTCTGTTTATTTTCTTTTACTTAATAACAGCTGCCAGAAATGTGTTATTGTGAACAGATAAAAACATCGAAATTCACAATGACGCCAGTTCTTGTCGAATAGTTGTGGTAATACCAAATGAAAATTCGTTCGATCAACTCTTTCGATCACAGTCGAATATCGAATTTTTGTCATAATAGGCGCCTCAACCTTATATTCTAGTATATTGGCCTCAAGACATCGAAAAAACTACTAAGAATCGAAAAAATAACCACATTACCCAAAACGTTTTAAGGTGTAAAAAATTATCAATTTTGTTAAAAAACTGATCAAAACTTATAATTGTTATAGTTATAGCTGAATTACCCACCGACGTGTAACGTACGTGTACGTATAACGTACGTACGTACTTTTGGGCGAACTTTTATGCCCGTGATGTTAACGCAGAAATCAGCCATTTGCTTTTGTTTACATCTAATACAATGTTGCCATTGATCGCTTTTCATGCATGCTACCAAAAACATGTATATTTTAATCGAGTATTTTTCATTGTATATAAGACCGAAACTGACATAAAAAAATAATAATTAGTAAATTTATTTGAAACCAATTTTTAACAAAACTTATTTTGGGTTATTTCAATATTATTACCATAATTGAAAAGGTATTTTTGTAAAACAACTAAAAACGATCTAAAAAGAGCATACGAAAATGTGAGTAGGCAACACTGTCGTATGAGCAAGGAATCAGCTGACACGTTCATACGTAAAAAATCAAAAGTAGTTTGATTTCTACGTTACGTTCACGTACACGTACGTCGTTGAGTAATCACTTACATGGCGCTCTCATAAGACAGGTCGTGTCAGCTGACACGTACTACGTGCTTGCGTCGGTGGGTAATTGAAGCATTAAGCTTTGCTTTTCTCTGAAAATATTGTATCACAATATACGATACTAACCCGGTACGCAGTTTTGCGCGACTGTTGTGGTAGAGCTGTTGGCCTTGCCATCCTTCCTTCTTTCTTCAGTTTGACTATATTGTATCACAATATACGATACTAACCCGGTACGCAGTTTTGCCCGACTGTTGGCCTTGTTATCCTTCCTTCTATCTTCAGAGTTGACTTCCATTTTCGTAACATTGAAGTAGGGGAAAGTGGGGCAGCTGTGACACCTTTTTTGCGAAGACATATTTGTCGCATATTTTTCGAAAAAGACTTAGATTTTAAAAATTGATCGTAACTACTAGATATTAATCCTAATATTTGACTGGTCAAGGAGTTACAAAAAACTCCTCCTTTTTAAAAAAAGCCGATTTGTCAAATGTGCCCGGAGGGGGGCACCTTTGACTTTTAAAGGGGCACATTTGACCATCTTGTTTTTTAATTTATCATTAACTTTAAAAACAAGACTTTATTTTAAAATCAAAATAAATACATATATTTATTTCAACAAAACATATACGAAGGCTTCTTTTTTTTCAACGAAGCTATAGAAAAATAATATTATAATAAAAAAGAGAGAACAAAGGTAATTTTAGGGATTTAATTATTTAATATAATATTCTCCAAAGTTAACATCAAACAAATACTTCGTCCGGCATCGTGATATAATAGGTGGATTAGTTGGCTGAGGTAATTTGAGTTCACATCTTGAAGCTAACGCCGTCAAAAGTACCCATACTCAAAAGTCAAATGTGCCCCAAATAACTTTATTGATATTAATTGTTTTGCTTTTTTTATTCTTAAAAACTAAATGTTAATTACCGATTTTTCTCAAAATTTGTGTCTCGAAGCAAAAAATAATATTTTTAGCTTAGGCTAAGTACTAACATCGATTTTCACGTGAAACAGCTGTCAAAATCCATACAAAATTTCTTGTCGTGAAGTAGCCGTGAAATTTCGCTTGTATTTCACGGCAAAGTAGTACTCAGTTCACGGTGTGTAAATGTACCGCAACATGACATTAGCAACATTTTTTCACGACTTTTTAAATTGACAATGTCATTTAAAATTGAGGGAAAAGTGACATTTCTTGAAATTTCTATGAATATCTATTCTTTTGACACTCAAAGTTGCTAGCATTTTGAGGTTTCTTCTCATTGTTGCTAGCAACATTTCACGGCAAGGAAAATGCATGTTGCTGGCGGAATTTCACGGCTGTGAACTTAGTACTTGGCTTTATAAAACACAATTACTTTTCCTAGAAAAAATTCTTACGCAACGCAACACAAAAATTACATTACCCAATCGAAAATCTCTAAAACACTTGTTGCTCCGCTAAGCATTTAACGAGAACTGGTAAACTACATATGAGAACCTGTTATTATATTAGGCTGCGTACAGTCTGTATTAGCGAAGTTTTTGGATCATTTTGAAATGGAAAATGGCAAAGTCAATGCTGCCCCATAGTCACAGGTGCCCCACTTTACCCTAAAAAAAAAAAACGACGCCATGGACGAAATCTTTACACATTTTAGAAAGCTTTCCATGGTAGAAATACACTCGGAAAGTTTGCCAAATGACTGCCGCCCCGTTTTGAAAAATATATTGAAACCACTTTTGTTGTTACCTGTCCCAGGACTTGAAGCTTGTGCCTCGGTGTGATAGTCCAGCAATACTACCGTCACACTATGGTGGTTAGTTCATTTTGATAACATTCGCATTAACGTTAACAACAATAGTGTTCGCTAAAAAAAAAGTCTGGCAACACTGAACGGTACGGGCGGTAAAACATTTGCTCCGTGTAAAAATTCAAAAAGAATTAATAATAAATAGTTTTATTATAATAATAGCTGCTGCAACCACGTACTTAAGTGAACACCAATCAACGAAAGTCCAAATATAAAGGAATCCAGCTTTTGGTTTGACTGTGGACATCGATATCTGCTCTGCTGCTACCATCGAGTCTGCTGTGCTGCTGAACAACAACAAAACAAACAAACATACACAGGTGGTCTTAAGAACGGGTGAGCACAACAATCAACTTGCTTGACTGCTTTGTTGCTGTCCTGTAGCTGCTGATTAGCTGAGGTGCTGTGTTTTTTTTTTTCTATTCTTTTGTGCTTTTTTTTTTTTATTCTGTCCGTGGCTGTGCGAGTAATATTTGCGCGCTGCCAGTGTTTTCATTGTTAGTGTTATTTAGTAAGCGGCAGAACAAAAGAACGAAAGGCAAGGGAAAGTAGAGAATCATAGGCAAATTAGATAATTTGCAGTGCTGCCACCACGTTTGAATGTGGAAGTGGTATCAATTTATTCTATAATTTGTATACCCCATAGTCTTAATAATAAGTTTAACTGCGGATGCATATTTCTGGCATAGTTTAATGTAGCTACATTCATTATGCCTTCTGAATGCAAAGAATGTACAGCGAAGCTCGTGTAAGTAGATGACATGATAACATGCTCTGGTGGGTGTGGCTGTATCTACTGCGTGACATGTAGTAAAATTAAAAGAACTGAGCTTAAAATAATTAATGAAAATATTAACTTTAAATGGTTCTGTAATCAGTGTACATTATCAGATACTAATACCAAGTTTATCGAGATTAAGCACTTGATAAAGAAATATGAGGAATCGAAAATGAAAACCATGGATGTTAAAGAAATAGTTGAACAAATAGTTAGTAATAAATTGTCGCAAATAAAGTCTAGTATTATAACTGACTTCAATTCTCTATTAGAGCACAACATTGAAGTAAAATTGAACGCAATGAAATGTGATATAATGAAAGATCTCTCGAGCGAGTTGAAAAAAAACACTGAATTGCTTAACAATTTGAAGATTGCAAATGATAAAGTTGGTACGGGGATGTCTTTAGCAGAAGTTACTGCATCGACGGAAAATAAAGTTTTCATCAAACCGAAAAGTAAAACTAAAAAAGCAAAGGAAACTAAAGCCGCATTAAAAAAAGTAGTTGAGCCTACAGAAGGCCTTGTTAGAAAGATTAAGGAAACAAATAGTGGAACCATTGTTGTAGAATGCAGAAATAAAGACGCTTGTGATAAAGTGCAACAAAAGGTTAGAGATACCATAGGAACTGAGTATGAAGCAGAGAAGGCTAAGGATAAAAGTGAAATAAAGAGGGTTATGAAAATAGTTGGTTTAACAGAAAAAATTAGCACTGAACGCCTTGTTGAATGTCTTATGAAGCAAAATGATATGTGTATTGGCAAGGAATTCAAAGTCTTGAAGATGTATGAAAATACTAATCGCAGAGCTGAAAGCTATATAGCCTTAGTAGAAACTGATGCTATTACATACGAAAATATGTTGGCAGAAAAGAAAGTATATATTGAGTGGGATTCTTGCATCGTTTATGAACATTTAAGTGTTTTAAGATGCTACAAATGTTCGGGGTATAAGCACAAGGCCAGTGAGTGTCCAAATAAAATAACGTGTAGTAAGTGTGCTGGATCTCACGACAGCAAAGAATGTACCTCTAACATAGTTAAATGTGTAAATTGTAGTGAATTGGTAAAGAAGAAGGTAATTGAAGTTGATGTTAACTAAAGTACTGGGCCCGAATCGTGACAGACGTGAACGAGCAACTCGCTACGTAAAAATGTCAATATCGGATTATGACAGCCGTGAACGTACAAATTTATCGAAATTTCGGATGATGACAAACGTGAACGGGTAGATGGACGTACTCGTTCGTTCGAATTGCCGCTCGTACACAAATTGTTGATCGAAGGCGAAACGAATAGAAGCAAATATTTGAAAATGAATGCGTATTGAGTTTAAATTTGTATATATTTATTATTTTAACTATACTTTTGATAAGGGACAAACTATAATTAACTTAATTTAACGAAAAAGGACATAATTGTGAAATTTAGTAGCGAACATCCCGATTTGGGCAAAACTTTGATACCAAACTGGGAGTAAGAAAAAACGGCTGAAAAACATATTTGGGAGGAGCTTTGAGCCATCCAATAACTGAAAATGACAAAATATCAAATTTCACCCAAAGACTTGTGCTTATTTATGTAAATCAGCCTCGAAGAGTTTTATGTTTTTCCACAAACCACTTTTTGCTGCTCTGCGAATCATCCGTTTCGAAACGTACAAACTCCGGACGATTCTTTCTAAGATTTGAAGGAATACTGTGGACGGATATGGTGCTTCTACACATTTCAATCAAATAATCACTTCCAATAGCGTGTTGATCTCCGCCACTCCCAAGGGCTGAACAAGTTGCAGCTAGTTGCGGGACTGAAGGAACCGACTTATTGTCATGACACATAAGACATAAGATTAGTTTTAGTGAGGACATGATTGGACACCTCTTGTTCATCCCACATCGTTCAATAAAGCTGCAAAATATAAACAAGTACAGAGGTTGATTGCCAAAAGTGTGCATATGCATATGCCGGACTTACGCATTATTTAAAAGCGGCAGAGGGTCAATTTGGTCTTTAAAGAGTTTGCGCACCTCCCTTTCGTCGTTTTCACCCTCATTAGAGCTTAAATAACACATAAAATTAGGTTCCGTTGTCTCTTTGCACAAATTTTATATTTTGACAACCTTATTTTGACGTTTAAAACCCTATTGTAACCTTGAAAACTGAAGAAGAAGGAGAAAATAATCGATAGCAAAACTGACAATTACGATACGTTCACTTTCTTCTGTAAGAATCCGATATTATTCACTCGCTCTTCGACTGACGTAATTTTTGATCGTACGATAGTGCACTCGTTCACGTCTGTCACGATTCGGGCCCTGCACAAGCTGATTCGCTTTTCTATGCACACACTGTGATTCGGTGTTATTGCTTATGTTTGTTTTGATTCGTTTGGGCAAACGATCAGCACTCACACGACAGCAAACGAGAACAAGAGTTGAGCGGCAATGAAGCCGGTCTCGTGTTGAGTCGTTTGATCTATTTCGATTATTATTGTCTTTCGAGTGACGAGCGATATAACAGTAACAACACCATTTAATGCTGCAAATAACTCGCGTCATTCGGTGCATGCAATTAAATCGTAGCTGTCGGTCAGTCTTTTTTAAGCATAACAAGTTATAATAGAAGAGGACGCTAAGATGGAAGGAGGTGTAAGTAAATTTTATTATTGTGTATTTTATAAGCATTATCAATGCTCTATTACCTGATATGTTTATCTTCATATGTACTTACATTATAAGGAATAAAAATAAGTACAAATGTACCTGATTAAACTAATTTTGTTCTTTGGTTTTAATTATGCCTGCAAAAATTTAGAAAAAAGCATTTTTGTGCAGATAAAATAGCGTGTAATCATACAGACAACATATTCAGCCAGAAATCGGTTACATTTTCTAAAAAGTAACTATAAATAAATATCTATTTGTACATTTATATTTTTATTGCAGTTACATTTGCTTGGTAGGTTTTGTGCTAGGGCTTTAAGAAAAAGATGCCAGGGCCGAAATTCATTATGTATAGTGTTTATTATGGGACGGGTTTGTGCTGATTTCACATGTGTAAATAGTTTAATTTGCTTAAAGCAACATACACAAAATAATACTACCTGCTTCCTATTTTTTGGTAAATACTCATATAAATGTACTTACATATGTATGTAGATGGGTATGGTCATAGAAGTTTGCGAACTCTTTGTATTGAATGGGCTGATTAAGGATAAACAGCAGTACGTAGACTATTTGTTTTAAATTTGGGTGTCTAAACTCGTTAACTAAATAAACACTTGCAAGAGGGATTGCGAATTCACCCGGCAGTAGCAGGTAGCTATTTTTGCTTTTGTCTTCCCTTAAAAACCTTTCATATATTTTAAACAATGATTAGGTATGCTAAATACGCTTGAAAGATTAAATTGTCCGCATACTATGTGTTAAGATGCAAAATTTATGCATACCAATTTTTCCGTTACTCATTAAAAAAAAATATGAAAGAAGAAAGGCAAATCATGAGAAAAATACCATTAGTGGGATTCCTTAGTGACCGGTTTTTACGATCGTAGTGGGATTTTTTGAGTTTTTCAGATCATGCAGGTTTGTAGTTTATTGAATTTTAGTGTAATAAGATATCAATCTTAAGCCTCTAATTTAATTACCTGTTTTTTGGCAATTTGTTTTCTAGCCAATAAAAAAAATCGACCTTAGCATTTCGGCTAAAAAAAATTGCCAAAAATCGGGTAATTAAATCAGAAGCTTAAGATTGCTATCTTATCATACTAAAGGTCAATAAACTACAAATTTGCATACTCGGAAACGCTCTAAAAATTCTTAGTAACAATCTCAAATATTTCCTAATAATTCGCTGAATTTTCCTGAATTTTGCACTTAATTCTAAACTTTTGTTTACAATATTTGTATTGTATTCCTACATACATTTTCATAAGAAATTAGCGAAATTATTTTTAAAGAAGTACCATTGGAGAAACCTGCAGTGTAACGTTTTGAAATAGATTAGAGACAAACTGTAAGCAAACGGTTGGAGTTGAATATGAAACTATTGCCTTTCGAATCAATTGTCAACCGACTCAACTGCCTTTCGAGTTAAGCATAAAACGAGCCACAAAACAAATACTCATTTCTAAATGCTTGCAGTGCCGTCTG
Organism: Sphenella marginata; assembly: GCA_951509765.1. Classification (NCBI taxonomy): domain Eukaryota; kingdom Metazoa; phylum Arthropoda; class Insecta; order Diptera; family Tephritidae; genus Sphenella; species Sphenella marginata. The sequence goes on along the minus strand of OX608079.1, from coordinate 31,875,494 downwards.
ATGCGACGTCTTGCTTGCTTACAAGCAGTTCGGCTCATATCGCGTGTTATTGTTGTGCATAGCAAGACACACAAATATTTGCGAGTGGCTTGAAAGGGCGAACGGATGATTCGTTGCAGGCGTTTAATGTTAACCATTGTGCTTATAGCAAAGATTGCCCAGCATATAAAAAGCATGTGCAATCAAAGTATAAACTGCGCATATAGCAACAAAAAATTAATGAGCTTAGCTTTATTTACTTAAACATCAGTAGTATTGTCGCAAACAAAGAAGAGCTAGAACGTCTTATAGAACTACGTAAACCGCATTTGATCTTATGCTCAGAGACTTGCTCCACGGATGATATAGAAAACCAAGAGATGCAGGTTAAGACCTATAAACTTTTACGGTGTAATTCGCATAGTAGACACACTGGTGGGGTCTTAGCTTATATACATGACTCCATAGAATATAAAACTATATATAATTATACTTTTAATAGAAATATCTGGTGTATAATAATCAAAATAAAAAATGTTTTCCCGCAATATCAAATAGGCCTGATATATCATTCACCCAGCTCGAGCGATGCAGAATTTCTCACATGCATGCACGAAATTCTGAGTAGCAAGTGCGTAACTCATGATAAGATCATATTTATTGGTGATTTCAATATAAATCTATACAAAAGCACAATACAAAGTAAACAGTTAGTTGAATTATTTCGATCATTTGCTATGGAACAAAAAATTGACTTTTATACACGAAAAGGAACCAACTCTGAGACATTGATCGACCTGCTCTTTACGAACAGTGAGTCCACATCTTGCGAAAGGCTGGACGAACATCGTATCACGGATCATGAAACTATCCACGTTAGCGTCAAACTAGACAAAATGTTTCAAGTGAGATCAACAAAAGTTATAACGTCTTGGGAATACTATACAAGTGATAATCTCGTTAACTTATTGAGACAGTTTAGTTATTTTGATTTTGAAAATTTGAATATTGAGAATAAGGTTACTTTATTGCATAACCACATATCAAGTGCTATGAACTGCCTGACACATTCCAAAGAAGTCCATATTAAGCTCATGAATAAGTGGTACGATGCTGAGCTGGCAAATGTCAATAAACATAAGCTTAATCTTTACAAAATAGCACTGGAAACAGGCATATGGGAAGAATATCATACTACCAGACGTAAATATAAACAATTGATTAAGTTTAAAAAGGCCAAATACATGGAACGTAAAATCACAAATAATATAGGTGACAGCAAAGCAATGTGGAAAAACCTCAAAAATTGTATATCAATGTCTAAAGAGTCCAATAACATTAGCAAAATATGGATTAAAGATCGGCTCTTCACACATGAGAGTGAAATAGCTGAGTCACTAAATAACTATTTCATTGACAGTATATTAGAAATCAGTCAAAGTATTCCTGCGAATAATGGTATCAACATGTACGTTGAAGAAAGTAGTCTTGAATTTAAATTTCAAAAGGTTACTACATCCGATATACTGGATATAGTTAGCAAATTCAAAAATAAAATTGGGGGGAAGAAATTATTGTCTGAAGGAGTCATCAAAGACTCCGTAACATATACAGGATACTTCTACGCTGAAATCGTTAATGAGAGCCTAGAAAAAGGTTTAGTCCCAGATCCCTGGAAAACTTCCGTGGTAGTCCCTATGGAAAAGGTTAAAAATACGCTGAAGGCGGATGAGATTAGACCCATCAACACGCTACCATGTGACGAAAAGATACTTGAAACAGTGGTAAAAAATCAGCTTGTTAAGTATTTAGAGGATAATAAAATTATTATCCCGCAACAGTCCGGATTTCGTAAAAAGCATTCCTGTGAAAGTGCTCTTAACTTGGTTATTGCCAATTGGAAAGAGGACTTAAGCAGGAATAAACATATAATAGCCGTATTCCTAGACTTAAAGCGAGCCTTTGAGACAATTGACCAAAGTATGCTTTTGAAAAAACTGCACATTATAGGTATTTCCGGTACCGAACTAAAATGGTTTGAAAACTTTATTATGAATAGGTATCAACGGACGGTAATAGGGTCATCTCTATCAGAGAAGAGACAGGTACCTGTTGGACTACCGCAAGGATCGGTGCTGGCACCTATACTGTTTAATATTTATATTAATGATATCGCCAAATCTACCCAGTATTGTGACATTAAACTGTTTGCAGATGATACTTTACTGATGATAAGTGGAGAAAATATTAGTGAAATGTATACCAAGCTACAAAACGATTTGAACAGAGTTAATGATTGGTTATGCCTAAATAGACTGAAATTAAACGTGAATAAAACAAAATTCATGGTTATATCACGACGCAATCTTAGTAATGGTGATTTGCAACCGTTAAGTATAAACAATGAAGCTATTGAAAAAGTCAACCAATTCAAATACTTAGGAATAAAAATCGATGAAAAATTAAATTTTAATGAACATGTCAATTACACGGTGGGAAAAATAGCTAAAAAATTATACTTCACGCAAAGAACTTGTAGACACTTAAAGAGAGGGTATAAATTAATGGTCTACAGATCTGCCATCGAGCCTCACTTTATTTACTGTCCTACTATATTCTTTATTATGAGGGACAGTCAAATTTACAAACTGCAAAAGCAACAAAACAGAGCAATGAGGTTTATTCTTAGTAAGCGCAACGATACACCTATACGAGATATGCTCTCAGCTTTAAACTGGCTAAGCGTTAAACAACAGCTCTTTTACCACACCATGAAGTTCATTAAGAATATTATAGAGGGCAACCTACCTGAATATTTGGAAAATAACATTAAATATGTCAGAAATATGCATTCCGTTAACACTCGAAGTAGAAATAATTTCAATTTACCCGCTTACAGAACAGAATCAGATAAGTGCAATTTATACTATAAAGGTCTAAAATGTTATAACGAACTACCAAATGATGTAAAATCGTGTAGTAAGAATAAATTTAAACAAAAACTGTATGAGTATTGTAAAACTCTGCCAATTTAGTGCAAAATGAGCAGCCTTTCAGAAAAACTATCTTTCACATTGCGTGCGAACCAAGTAACTCAAGATATACAGCCACATCCTCACGCACAGAAATTTGCCGAAACTTATCTTAAAACGCATCACTATTCCATCAGTGCTTCGCCGTTCAGATATTGTCTTCGCGCTTTACTTGCGTAAACGGTCTGTCATCATCAGCCAACTGGTTCATTCCTTGTACAGGTATGCTCTGAAAGACTGCAAATGTTTGACACTGCAAAATGGCAGCAATAGGATTAGTATTGTAATATTTTTCATATATAATTTAATCTTAATTAGGTTGTAAATGAAATATTGTAAATAGACATAAGTTAGGCTTAGTTTAAGCTGTAAGAAATAAATAAATAAATAAATACTTGACTTATCTGTTTAAATTACTTGCCACCTTTACTTTATATTTTTTTTTTTAATTTATTCGATAGTAATGTCTGGAACTCTACTCAGGGTATGCACACATTCAAAAAATTTATTGCAGAGGCTGAGATGAATTAATATATGTACATAAGCTTGAGCGAAAATAAAAACGTAAAAAGACCGCTGAATGTCAATAATCCGTCACACTATACTTGCATCCGCAAAGCATCAATTGGATACCGCAATATGCATGTACCTATGTACATATGACAATATTTTCTGTGGCTGAATAAGTGTCAAAGAAAGAAAGAAAAAAACGGGAGCAAAGAAATCAGTTTTATTCATAAATTACTAAAATGCGATAAATATAAAACGTATACAACATATAACCAAATAATTATACTTTTTCACTCTGAAAAATATTTGTTGTAAGGATATTTACTAAATACAGTATTAATTACACTAGTAAAGATTTGCACAAAAGCATTAGTGAGAGTAACACGAGTCTCTTCATAAATTTCTTTCCAATTCTCATTCAAAAAAGCATTCATTGTTTCGCCCAGCGCTTCATCGCCATTAAAAAGGTTTCCAATACTGAATATTACTTGTTCAGGATTTATTTCCATATGAACACCCTTCACGCTCATATAAACACCGTCGGGTTTGTTTATTGGCGACCCAGTAAACTGTATTCGTGTATAAGCGTTAACTTCAAAGATCATGTTAAAGATAGTCATTAGTTAAACCTTTTCTACTATTGTTTGTGTAAAGAACTTACTCATTGTAATATTACTTTTGCCAACACCTGTAATTGGCAACACTAGCACACGACCTTTGATTGAATAATCGCCGACCAAACTGAGATGTGGTGCAGTGAAACGTAATTCGTGTTTTGTCGTCAAATCTTTACCAAAGCCACTATAAAAGAAAATTTTATTTTGTATCTACATAAATAAATAATGCATTGTGAATTAGCTCTTTTTATATTCATGCCTATCACGGTAACCGACGAATGCCTTCCGTGAACAGACGTGAACGAGCAACTCGCTACGTAAAAATGTCAATATCGGATTATGACAGCCGTTAACATAGAAATTGCCACTCGTTCACAAATTGTCGATCGAAGGCGAAACGAAAAGAAGCAAATATTTAAAAATAAATGCGTATTGAGTTTATATTTACATATATTTATTATTTTAACTATATGTTTGATAAAGGACAAACTATAATAAACTTAGGCCCCTATTATGATAAAAATTCGATCTTCGACTGTGATCGAAAAAGTTGATCGAACGAATTTTCATTTGGTATTACCACAGCCATTCGACAAGAACTGGCGTCATTGTGAATTTCGATGTTTTTATCTGTTCACAATAACACATTTCTGTCAGCTGTTATTATGTAAGTAAAAAAAATGTTAATACTTTCCATCCAACGTCAAGTGTAAATACACGTCCAAAAATCTAGGTAGAGGTATCAATAGACGCGTCTTCACCTCCGTAACAATAATCTGGAGGGGGAAATCCGATATTTTTAGAATTTTGCGAGATATTTCCAGTTAAAGTTCACAATTTTTCTGTCATTTGCATGTGGTTGTTGTAATCACATTACCCTGTGACAAAAGAGTGGCACGCGGAAGGACATCACCGCGGCGGTAGCCACGGCTATGGCAACCACCCGGAGTTGGAATGGCATAGCCCATGGTTATTTTTTGAAGCGCGGCCGAAGGCCGCCTACGCGGAAAGGTGTTCTGCACATAAAAAACGTGGATCGGGCCCCGAATTGGGGATCTGACCCGGGTCAATTTTCGGTTTTTCACTAATAACTTTTCACAGAAACAAAATATTGCTTTTCCCCCTTCGGATTATTGTTACGGAGGTCAAGACGCGTCTTTTGATACCTCTACCTAGATTTTTGGACGTGTATTAACACTGACGTTGGATGGAAAGTATTGCCAAAAAAATTAACAGATCAAAACGAATCAAGTGCGGTATTATTTATCTATTTTTGTGAAGACAAACCAAAAAAATATGTGGTTCGATAGTTCATCAGAGGAAGAGGAGAGCTTACTGGAACTAGCCAGAATTAGAAAACGTTTGAGGGATGCGTCCAATCCTTTGTAAATGAATACAGCTGCGTACGTATATCTTTAAAAAACTTAATCAGTTTGTAAAAATAATAACAATTTTTATAGATTTACAAATAATTTTAGATTGCAATTTTCGCCAGGTTCGTATTTTGTTCCATTATTGAAAGCAATGTTTCCAGCTGTTTCTTTGTACTAACGCCCTTTGACCTTTATACAATAAATGAAAATAGATAAATATTTACATTATAAATCAAAAAAGTAAAAGATAAATACAAAAACTTATATTTCTTAGCAATTGCATAAAAATTCGATACAGGATCGACAGCAAAATTATATTCGATCAAATAATAGATACACAACGAAAATTTCGACAGCGATGAGCTACTCATAATACGAATTTGAAATTCGATTTTCGATCTTCGATAGCCAGCGAACATCGAACACCGAAAAATGCTCATAATAGGGGCCTTAATTTAACGCAAAAGGACATATGTAATTGTGAATTTATTAGCGAACAATCCGAAGTGGCCAAAACTTCGATACCAAACTGTGAGTAAGAAAAAATGCCTGCAAAACCTATTTGGTAGGAGCTTTGAGGCATCCAATAACTGAAAATGACAAAATCCTAAATTCCTTCCAAACACTTGTGCTAATTTAAATCAACCTCGAAGAGTTCTATGTTTTTCCACATACCACTTTTTGCCGCTCTGCTAATCATCCGTTTAGAAACGTACAAACTCAGGACAAAATTCTTCCTCAGATTTGAAGGAATACTGTGGACAGATATGGTGCTCTGACACATTTCAATCAAATAATCACTGCTCCACTCACAGGGCTGAAAAAGTTGCAGCTAGTTGCAGGACTGAAGGAACCGACTTATTGTCATGACACATAATATTAATTTTAGCGAGGACATAATTGGACACCTCTTGTTCATCACACATCGTTTAATAAAGCTGCAAAATATAAAAAAAACTCAGAGGTTGATTGCTACATGTGTGCTTATGCATATGCCGCACTTACGCGTTATTTAAAAGCGGCAGGGGGTCACTTTGGTTTTTAAGTTTGTTGCGCACCTCTTTTTCATCATTTTTACTCTCATTAAAATTAGGTTCCGTTCCCTTTTTGACGTTTAAAACCCTATTGTAACTTTGAAAACTGAAGAAGAAGAAGAAACTAATCGATAGTAAACTGGCAATTACGATTCGTTCACTTTCTTCTGTAATAATCTGATACCATTCACTCGCTATTCGACTCACGAATTTTTAATCGTACGATAGTGCACTCGTTCACGTCTGTCACGATTCGGGCTCTGGTATGTATTCTCATAACCGATCGGGAAAGCAGTTCGCGAATAAAAATATGTGGATAAAGAAGTCCTTGAATTCACTGCATTCCTATAACCGCAATCGAAACGCAAATGCTGTCTGTCATTGGTTCTAACTGCCATTCGTAGAATATTAGTAGCGGATTTGTACAAAATTTAAAAAAAATACGCAGTAAATTTTAAATAAAATGGAATTTAATAAAAGGTAAACGTATCTGCAGCCCGCAGAGGTGGTGCCAGTTTTTTAAATTAGGCCTGAACTATGCTCATATGCATTTTTATTGAATCGAAACTGTCTAACGAACCTTTGGAGTAAAAAATTTGAGAATTTGCATTTTCATTGCTACTTTGTTAAATTTTGCACTTACTCGACCTCGTCCAGCTCTAAAATATTAGGTGCTCTATCCCTTACAAAGCGTCTTACACATTCTGCATTACTGTCGGCTCCATTTAAGATGAAATAAATTGCAATTGAGTCCATTTTTCATAAAGTTTTTTCTTTTTCACAAATAAATTAATCCTAACTGACAATACAGCTAAATGTCAAAACTATTTTGACACAATCCGCTGCGTGAGTCGGTAAAGCAGGTATCCGACGGATATGGTAATAGCGTAAATTTAGCCAAGCGGTTACGTTAATAGGCATGATTAACTTCACTCAAGGTAGATATGTTTATTAACGTCGTTTGCCTAACGCTAGTACATATGTAATGGCATGAAAGAATCGAGATAGATATTCACTTAAATATATAAAACTGTCCAACGGGAAAAGCGAAATTGATTCACCCATGTCCCCCAGTCCGTTTTTGAACTCTATAAACTTGAGTAAATTTGACGAAAATGTTGAATATATAAATGTCACTAGGGACACGAACTTTACTTTTAAGCTTCTATACCGATATCTTGTAAATACTCCTGCCAAAAATAGGATAACACACAAACACGCAAAATATCCGCGCAAGTAGTTAATACCCCACTGCATTAGGGAAGTAACATATCTTTTTTGATTTTATACCTTTCATTAACATAAACTTTTAAGTATGAAAAAAGGAATGTCCCATCAACAAATAGTATATTGAAATGATCAGAATTATAAGACGAGTCGATTTAGTCATGTCCGTCTGTCTATTTGAACGCATATATGTACGAATTTGGATGCCATAAAACATCAAATAATGTTCGGTTCTGCCCGAACTTAAACTTACTTACTTGTTTATCCATAACATCAGGACATGAAGCAACAACCTGAATTTGTATTGCAGCTTGCATGTCAATTCAAAAATTTGCTTCAAGCAACCGGTAGTGCGATTCAGGTTTTTAAGATATTTACCATTTAAGCTTTGGTTTCCTCGAAAGCGGTGGCGGCTGTTACATAGCGGTAGATTACGTTATCATAAACAATTCAAGGTAAAAGTAGTTAGGTGTAAAGTTAGAAGACCGCGAAGTTCACCGTAATGTAATATAGCGGCAAGCATGATATATTACGGCCATCATGACGGTGAAAACTAGTTCATCACCGTTTTTCTCACGGCTATTGTCATAGCGGTGTGAATTCTATCAAATACTTGAAATATGAATGTATTAGCCGTGTTTCCGATGTAAATAATTTGTACAAATTCGTACAAATTATCTTGTTTTGTGATATTTTTCTGTTCGCGATGTAAAATTATCCAGTAAGGAGAGAGGAATTTAGAGAGAAAAATGACATTTCATTTTGCGAGAACTTGATAATTCTTGCTGGATTAATTTCAGCCAGCACAAATTACGTCCGTTTCTTGAAATCGCCAGCAAAGAACTGTCAGCAGAAGAGAGTCTCGTAAAAAGCTGTCAAAATCTCATTTCTGCTAGTTTTATCTCTCTTCTGCTAGTTTTTCACCGAACAGGAGCCAGCAGAAATTCTGTACTTACTTCATTTGCTGGTAAATAACTCATAGTTTTTACGGCTGGATTTTGTATGACATGCAACCGTGGATCAGCTGACAGCTAAACTTGCAAATTTCGCGTTCGCGTAAAAATTAGCAATCATCTCTCATTGAGAGAGAATCTGACAGAAGAGAGAAAAACTTCGTTACTGGATATTTCTTACTGAACTTTTAGACGAACACACCTATTTTCACAAAAGCAACAGTTGACACATTTCAATATCTGAAGAATAATTATTTACACATTTTAAATAAAAAAGAAATCAAAAAACATTTTAATGAAGCAAATCAAATCACCAGGATAATGGAAGCATAGCCGCCGCTATATAACGAACGTTACATGGCGGCACCGCTTTTCGAGGAAACCACGGCTTTACACTTATTACAAAAACTAAAAAGCTGCACTTGATCGTGCATATCTTATGAACATATTTAGCAATTCCAAAACGGTTTAAAAAATATAAAAGCTAATAGTCTTAGATACAACAAAGGGGCGACCTTCACCTGTCGTGTATATGAATGAAATGCACCTTATATGAAATTTCGTATGTTAGCTATGAAACATTTTGTATGTGGGTTGCCTGGAAAAATTTGTTCAAGGATATTTTTAAATAATTTTTGAAAAGTTCATTTTTTTATGGTTTCTTCACCCTCGGCGTATATGAACAAACTTTACATCAGTGTAAAGAGTATTGCGTTGGGAGCCCAATGATATAGGGTTGCTTCAAAAATATGTTCATGGATTAGGGTTGCCTAGCTTTGAAGTGAAAATATCAGAAACATTTTTTTTTTTGGATATATTGTAAAATTTCCAAATATTACCGAAGTTTCTTGGTAGAGTGATCATTTTTATATACATATTTACCAGCTATCCGTTGTCCGGCGATGCTCGGACAAAAAAATCTATATCTTACTTGGTTAGAGGACAGATATTTGAGTGTATGTATGATACCTATGACCAAGTTTCTACATATATGTATGTATATAACAAAATTGTAACAGGTCGACGTCTGTACATAGCAGATATTTAAGAAAAATTGATAGCAGAGATTATGATCTAATAATTATTATTAAGCCAGAGGAAGCCAAATCAACTGTGTTTAGAATTTTTGTATGTGGGTTCGTCTTTCGTATCAAAACCTCATACCAGGTATTTGGACTATAGGTCTGGTTTTTTTATACCTAGTAGTGCTTCGCACACAAGGTATATTAACTTCATCCGCCTAGCGGTAGTATGTAACGGCATAAACGAATAGAGATAGATATTGACTTATGTATATCAAAATGTTCAGGAGGAAAAGAGAAATTGATTGAGCCATGTCCGTCCGTCTGTCCGTCAGTACATAATACACCTACAAGGATAAAATTTGGTGTGTACTTTAGCGTTAAGGCAACAAATAAATTTTTGAAGAAATTTAAAAAAAGGGGCGTGGTCCCGCGCTCTTCTCATTAAGTCAAACTTGGAAATATTATTAATCATAAATCAAAAACCGCTCAAAATAGCAAAATCAAATTTAGCACACATATTTATATTAATACTAAAGATTGTGAAAAGGATCATAGATATATTGAATATGCAATAACTTTGCTTAAACTAGCTGTATATCAATTCTATTTTACCTCTAAAGTGTTCGTGGGCAAAGAAAGTCGAATGCACAAAATTTTTGGAAAATAAGCGTGGCCCCGCCCCTCTATGGTGGATTGGTGGTTGGGGAAGCACTGCGTTAAACGGCACACTCCGCTGAATTTTCAGTAAGATTTTGCGTTTAAATTGGAGTAACGTTAAAATTTTTCTTCCTATAGTCCCTCAACTACTATACATTCTTATATTTAAGTACAATTGATCATCTTACTTCACGTCTTTCATTTTGATTTCCCTAAAGCCCAATAAGTCATTATTGGTGAAAGTCAGGTCTATGTTCACTGGACTCTCAGCACCTTGTTTAATCACAATTTTAGCAACTCTCAAAGGTTCGGTTTTGACCAAGTTCAGCGAGGAATAGCCTAAATTAAAAGTAACATTTAGTACTGTTATGATTCATTTTTAGGTTGTATGAGCCTTACCTTGGAACTTTTCACGCATCAGATATTCAATATAATTCATTATACAAGATTTGTCACCGTATTTACACGCTGCGGGATCATCAGCTAAAAGAAAATGAATATTTTTTATTATATCGCTATAATATTACACTTCCTTGTACTAGAATGGCAAAAACTTGGAGTTTATTAATACAAAAAAGTCTCCCCTAAGTTTGTAGTTAAAACTTTTACTTTAAAGAAACTCTGCAGCCGGATTCCAGTCATCGCCATCGCCTAAATGCTAAAATTCGCCAAAATGCTAAAGCAAAATTAACTCTTAGAATATTAGGAGATTTCGCTTATATGCGATTCTGAAACGCAAGTCGCCTAGCTAAAATGTAGTACGGTTATCTTTTCGCTTGATGGCGCTGGGATAGCACCGCGTGAAGGGTTATTTTTTTGAAGCGCGAACGAAGGAAACCATCTCAAGCCGATGTTCTGCCTATAAATAAATTCCTTGGATCACGCCTCTCATTTGGGATCGGACTATTAATACCGAGGTGAAAACGCTTCTTTGATACCTCTTTCCACATTTTTGGACGTGGTTTAGTACTACCAATTTCTATTTTTCTTTTAAATGGAATATACATATTTTATGTCAATGAGTGTTTTTTTGACATAAAAAAACTTAATTCTAACATTTTATCATATATTTTGTATTTTAGCAACAAATTTTTTTGGTTGCCAAAATAGGCATGCTTTAGGAGAAAAATAGAGATTTTACGAGATGGCTGAAGTTCCAGAATCGCAAACTTAGCTAAATTAGTCGCCAAAAGCAGCTGATGACGTTATCTGGTTCATTCGTGTTCATCGCTTAAATGTGCCAAAAAATGAATCAAAATGAACCAGAAAATGGAGATTTTAGGAGATTGTCATTCACGGGAATCGGAAAAGTCGCCAAAATGCAGTTAGAGATTTTTGGCGATCGAGATTAAGCGTTAGCGATTTGCAGAATCCTGCTGTTGAATACGATTTCCTTCATTCCATTTAGTCGGAGTATCTGCATCACTGCCTTTCACTCCAACTTGCGGAAAGAGATGCAAAACTAGTTGGGGTAAAGAATGCTTCCAGCCAAAGAGAATTGCGGGTATAGAATCAATACTGATGATGAACAATAACACTTAGCAGACTATTGCTACAACTCCGGTAAAAAGAAAACATTTAGCAAAGGGCGGCTTTCATAAAAGCCGGTAACCGCTAATCGGACGTATTGGCCCTAACGGGTCGATTCTGAGCGTAACCGGAAATTTGGTGCCTAGAAGATTATCTAACCGAAAATCGCAACCGACGGCAATGTGGTTCATGTATCCGCTAATGTAGCGTGCATGGCAACGCAATCAAAGACAATAAAATGCAAACGCGCAAGAAACTCAGCGTAAAAAAGTGCTTATATAGTTTATTAATTCTTGTGAACTAGTATGTGTATAAAATTTGTGGTATTTTCTGTCCACAAAAATATTTACTAAACACATGCAATTTTTCGCGGTTACGTTATGTTACCACCTATTTGGTGGTGACGAAATTGAACCGCAACTTAAGCCTAAAACTAACGAAATACATAAAGTTTAGAGTTTTAACCATGATCCAACTATAACAGGGGGCTACTCTGTATCTCGATGCGACAAGTGGCACTTTGTATTGATTTCGCATTGCGAACAATGTTGCCTACTATAACTTTTGATTCTTTTTATGTTGAGGTAGGCATTACTGTCAGAAATCTTAACGAATGTGAGAGAAAAATATAGGAAGAAAAGAAGGATGAAGCGTTTGCAAAGAAACAGCAGAACTTACTAGCAAGCCATAGTGCATCGCAAGAGCGCCAGCTGACAAATGTATCGAGTTCTATAGAAAAAATGGAGAAACAACTTGATTCTATAAGAAGTTTTTGAAATAGAAGGGAAGAAATAAAAGTTATGGACAGAAAGTTGAAAGCTATAGAGAGGCAACAAGAGAGGGGGCGTTGTAAAAATCACAGATTAGGCTAAATGTATCTAAATGAAAAAAAAAGAAGAAGAGTTTGACATAATGGGAATTAAAAAAATAAGGAAAAGTAAAATTATATGTACACAGGTACCTGTTTATTTTTGTAATTGTTATTCAATAACAGCTTGTATGAATTTAAATCATTAAATAATTCAAAGAAATAATGGTTTTGTTTTTTGTTTAATGTACCATTTAAATTATTTAGAATTTATCTATTATTGAAATTTATTTATTTATAGTAGATATAAGCGTTTTTTACAATAAAACTTATTGCTATGAATACGTAAGTTTAAAAAATATGGCGTCACCTTAATTCTTAATTTATGTTATATATATTTTGGAAATACTTGATAGTAAAAAAGATTAATAAGTGTGTAAGGAAAAACTACTTTCTTGCTTTTTTTTTCTTTTCTTAAAGCAGCTTTAATTTCTCACCAATTTTGGATATACGGGTTGCTATCATTTCTACCTTAGTGTCGTTACTACTACAAAGTCGGAGCGCTCCGAAAAAAGCATCCAAAAAGAGTACGTAATTGGAGCCTTTTCGGAGTAAACACCGAAGAACCACTTTATTATGAAGATTTACGGAGCGTTGAGAGAAGAAATGAATATTGTAGAGCGAATGAACTGCAAGGCTCCATTATATGAGCAATTTTGAGCGTTTTCTGACCCTTTTTGTTGTAGGCGTACAGAGAATTGTGAGAAAATAAACGTTGGAGAGCAGATGAGCGGCAACGTTCAAATATGTGAATGTTTGCGAGCATTTTCTGAGGTTTTTTTTACTTTACCTAACAGAAGGTGAAGATCACATATTTCATGACGCTTATTAGTAGGCGACTGGCCAAACATTTTAACATAGCAATTTTTATATTTTCAGATTTGTGTCAATAAATCTGCATAAAACTTTAAAAGGTATATTTCCTCTTCATTATTTATAAAGCTTCATAAAAATGTCGATAGAAACCTCCAAAATGACCCAAAAGGAGTAAAAAATTACCCCAAGTGAGCTTCAGAAAATCATCAATAAAAGGCCCCGAAAAGAGTCCAAAAAGGCTCCAAAAACCCTCCGAATGGACGAATAAAAGGCTCCGAAAAGAGTCCAAAAAGGCTCCGAAATTCATTTAAAAAGAGTCATAAAACGCTCCAAATTCATCGGAATCGGACTAATTTCGGACTCTTTTTTATGACTCCGTTTGGGGTGCCCGCGTAGAACGATTTTTCGCTCCATTTGGGCTCCGAAAGGAGCTCATTTCGGAAGGTAAAGCTCTGAGAATTGTGGGTTTTCTGGCTCCGAAAGGAGTCTTTTTTTGCACTTTTAGTTAGCTGGTTAATAAATACTCAGCAAACACAGCGTAATGAAATTTGAATTTTATAAGCTTTGCGAGCAAGCCATTATGCCAGACAGAGTCAAAGGCTTTTTCCACATCTAGGAAGACCGAAGCCGTGGATTTTTTGTTTGCGAAGCTTGTTCTAGCATGATTGCAAATTCTTTTTACTTGATGAGTAGTGCTGTGGAATTTTTAAAATCGAAATCGTTTTTCAGGTAATATTCTATTTACTTTTATAAATTTATTTAGCTTATCTTTTAAGACTTGCTCGAAAGTCTAGATGCTAAGCGAGGTTATTGGCCTGTAGCTTTACACTCTAATTGGGGGCTTGTCTGGCTTTGGGAGCGGTGTTATTTTAGTTGTTTTCCATAAATCGGGGAAGTATTGTAGCTTTAGACAAGAGTTGATAATAAAAGTTAATAGAAAAATTGCGACTCTGGGCAGATCAGTTATCATTATATTTGTGATTTCGTCCAAACCAGCTGACTTCCTTGGACTTAATTGTCTAATCAAAAATTTGTTATCCTCGCCACTGACAAAATCTGTGGACGGGGTAGTGATAGGTTCTGAAGCCAGTAAAGCCAGTAGAGCCAGAGTACTGAGACTTTCTGTGCTTAGTGGCTTTAGTAACGTTTCTTCTGAGAATTTTGAATTCGTGATACGTTCTATGGATTTGCAACGTTTCCATTTCCGGTACGTAACGTTCCGCTCATGAATAAGGCTTTTTATGTAGCTATTGAACCACGGTGGCTTTCGCGGGTTGATGACTTTAGTAACAAGTTTTACATGTTCTGTAAAAAGTGTGTTGATATACTCTTGAAGGAGAGCGATCTGTTCATTAGGGTTTTCAAGACAATAAAGGAGATCCCAAGGTGTGGAATCTACTGCTTCCGCCAGTCGATCATAGTCTATGCGCATGAAGTCACGGTATGAATATGAAGTAGTTTTACAGGTGTACTTGAAATCAAAGGTGGTAAAGATCAAGCCATGCTTGGAAAATATGGTACAGAAAGCTGATCAAGAAGACTGCAGCTAAATTGAGTGAAATACGTAGGGGTCGACGTGTTTACAGCAAATAAGCCAAGATTTAGAATAGCCTCAGAAAAACTACTTTGACTAAGGATGTCACTGTTGAAATCTCCGGCTATTAGAATGTCAGTGAATTTA
This sequence comes from Sphenella marginata, assembly GCA_951509765.1. Classification (NCBI taxonomy): domain Eukaryota; kingdom Metazoa; phylum Arthropoda; class Insecta; order Diptera; family Tephritidae; genus Sphenella; species Sphenella marginata. Next base: position 31,860,192 of record OX608079.1, on the reverse strand, counting down.
AGGCAAAGGTTTTCGATGAATTCTATAAAGTGTTCATAATTAGTTCTTTTATGTGGCCTGTAAACACAACATACAAGTATTTTATCACAGCTCGATGATATTTCTACAAATATATACTCAGTTGCATCAGACGACTCGGAAGAGCAGATTATTTTACCTGACAAACCATGCCTGACAAAAATCGCTACAGCACCACCATGCCCTACTCGATCTAAACGAAAAATATTATAGCCAGCTACACTAAACAAGCTATCTCCATGACACTTAGTGAACCAGGTCTCGGAAACACACACGACATCGACGCCGGATGATTCAAAAAGGTATCTAAACTCGTCTATTTTAGATGGTAGACTCTGTGCGTTAATATGGCATATTTTCAAGCCACTCGTCTGCTTACATAGAATGCGTATTAGGTTGTACGTGTTGTCGTTGCCTTGGAACGGGAGCGACTCATACTAAAAACTGTCACAAAGACACTGCACTTTCTCAAAGAACACAGCAATAATAGTAATGTGATAAGATGCAAATACAATGCAAAAAGCGGGGCAGAGTGTGTAGTGATAGGGAGAAAGGTGGGGTGTGGAAGAAGAAAAAATAGGTAGATACGTTGGTGGGAGTGTAATCACAATTTCTTACTTATAACTGAGTGATATTTGCAAAAACAAAACCGTAAAAAATACAAGCTGCGTTTAAGTCTTAAGTGCTTTAAGAGGTATTCGATGTGCCTAAGAGACCGTTCACGTCATCTCTGGTATATACATTTTGGGGCTCATCATTGGGTTTATGTTTTATAATATATACACTGTAGTTTGAAACAAAGTACTTGCGCGTGTGTATGTTTTGTATTGAAAATATAAAAGCACATCCTCATGCGTGTGCTTTTTTATTTTATTTGCTCTAAAATTTTTCTATTGGTTTTATGTGTGTCAGAAAAAAATGTTTGTTTTGTTTTTGAAATAGAAACGTGAGTGTTCAAGCGAAATTTGTTTCTACATTGCTGTGTGCTACAAAATATTTATGGTAGCATATAGCACACGTGCGTGCAAATTCGAACCCTGCTCATAATTGGAACTATTTATTCGTTTATTCGAATAGTTCTATTCATAGATTTAGGAAACAAAACTTCACTGTTTGCGCTGTGTGTATACAACCCTACTAGACAGGTGAGCCTTTTATAAGTACTTATAAAAGCATTTTCATTAATGACGAATGCCCTTAATAATGTGTCCAATTTTGTTCAGGCCGTGTGAAAAATTTGAGCACTTCCCCTCATCATTGTATTGTATTAAATGAAAAAATATATCTTCTTTGCTCTAACAAAGCCTCAAACTATTCATTCAAATGCTTACAAATCACTTTGAAATATCAACCAAATTGCTCAATATTTACGTCTTGAACACCTTAGAACTAAAATTCAATGTGCTGATGAATAACCTTACAAACTGTTCATTTCTAATGTTCAAAGTACTTAAAAATGGCCTTACAAACTATTCATTCGAACTACTTATATATGGCCTCACAAACTATTCACAGCAAATGCTCAAACCCCTTATATTTTCTCTCCAAACTACTCACATTATCTCTCCAAAGTACTTATAATCAGAGCTGGGTAAATTCAATTCCATTACAATTACAATTCCATTCCTCAGGAATTGGGGAAAGTAATCAGTTCCTTTTCCCCACAGAAAAGGAATTCATTACATTTCAATTCCTCAAAAAAAAAATACCAAATGTAATTTCCTCATTTTGAGGCTCAAGTACAAAAAAAATTCTTTCTGGAATTGAAAAAAAATACTTTGCGCAAATGTAATTTCTTCTCAAATACTTTCGAAAGGAATTGAAAATGTAATTGAAATTTTTCCAATTACATTACAAGGAATGCCAAAAGTACTCTCTTACATTCCTCAAAGGAATTGTGACAGTAATTGAAAAGCAAAATGTTAATTCTTGCATGAAAACATATTTCAATAGGTAGTCTTTTCGGGCAATATTTTTCACTTTTTCAAAAAGGGATCCCTTCTAAGCGATAATGACCCATACTAGAAAACACCAGGGAGCATAAAGTTGTCCTGATTTTGCCAGCGAAAAAAGCCAAGGAAAAGCCCTTTGTAGCGAAAGGCATGTGAAGGGTTTTAGCTGATAAGTAAATTTACTTTGAATTCATCATTTCAACAACAAAAATATGGGATATCATGTAGGGACTGAAGAACGACTTATAGAACGTGACCTTTATTCATCGCGAGATAAGGCAGGCTCTTCAATATATGATTTATCCGCGTCCTTGCGCTGACGGACCGGAAGAAATACGAGGACAGGAAGTCCTATGACAAAAGATATTAAACAAATAAGTGCCGATCACGCCATGATATTCTGATATCTTTTGCTTGACGCCTTCAATACCTAACAACTTCCAACGTAAAAGGCCGCTGCCAAACAATGGTCGTCTACAACAAAGCTCCAGCCCCTTAGTTAAGAAAGAGCTTCTCTACCAATTTGTACCGTGCTGCTTCTAATTTATTTCTCAAATTTGGGGAACAACAGTCTCTTGTCCACTCCGAAAGGCGCCTGCAATATAGATGAATATTTGCTGTCAAGCCTTCCATGCTAGAAATACACTATGGAGAGGACCCTCCATGTATGTGGTCGCCGAATAAGAATGACACCATCTGGAGGACTCAAAGACCAAGAAACAAAAATACTAAATATTAAAGAATTACTGGTATTATATTAAGCAGGCACATGAAGGAGAGAGCACTACACAAAAACACATATGTACGTACATATATACATTTTAAGTATTTCACAATTCCCGGCAGCTGAAACTATGCAATGGTGTCCATTTTGGCCGATTCCCACAATACACGAACCCAGATCCGTCCACGCAGCTGGAGAGGTTGATGCTGTAGTATTGCATTCAATTAAGCAATTCAGCCATTGCAGCATACATTTCAATTTACACGAATACTTTCACGGCACACATTTTTTTTGAATTTGAAAATTTTATTTCTTGAATTTTTTTTTTCATTTTGACGTTTTATTATGCTGACATCTGCCAAATTCGAAATGTCTATCAAGCAGAAAATATGACATAAAATTATATGTACATCTATGCTTTTCTATCTCAAGCATTTTTAAAGGGAGATAGTTCCGTCGATATTATCTTCTTTGTGCATTAGAAATTCCAAAAACAAAATTTATTTTGGAAATGTGAATGTGTTGGAAAATAAGGGGGGATTGAACAAATGAGCTAAATTTTGTGGCCAAAGTACTCAGCATTGTCTAGTAGCGAACATACATAGATGTATATGTTTAAGTGTGCAAATGAACTCTAAAAAAATCCGAAATACTCCGTTCCATACATTTGTCCTCATTCATATAAAAAGGTGGTCCAATTTATATGGCAATGCTCGGTTATTGGATCACCTCATCCAATTTGGAGTACACCCTTTCTTTGCTTTTGAATACTCTATAGACCACCTACTTCCTCTATCGTTTTACTTCAGATACTCTACTTACTCCAACGTGGGTGCTCTATCGGCTTTTCAGAAGAAAAGGTAAGTGTACGGTGACAGCCAACAAGGTCAATGGAAATAGCCTCAATTGACGTTATTTTGCATCGCAAATGGAAATAACGTCAATTGACACTATTGCTCTTTTCAAAAGAGAAATAAGGTCAACAAAATTTGGTAAGTATAGTCATTGACTTTATTGACAGCATGTCCACAGAAAATCAAGCGATATTTTTTTTTCAAATTTTCACTTTATAATATGATGTGGTTTTTAAAATTATTTGAAAAAGCGCCTAGGCGAAAATTTGAAATAAAAAATCGCCCGATCAGTTTTTTATTAATATAATGTTATATTGTTAATTAGGTTAGGTTAGGTTGAAGTGGCTGCCAAAGGGGCACACTTAGGCCAGTACCAGAAGGCCCGTTGTGATACCACATAGAGACAACTTTACACCTCCTCCTCTTCAAACCACTTAGAAGACCTGATGAAGGCCATCACGTCCTTAATGTCATGCTCCGCAGTTTGGCGCATGTTGCCCAGGTAGCGAAGTCTAACGCCGCTAAGTGCTGGGGAGTTGCAGATGAGGGGCTCTACAGTTTTTTCCACTTCGTCGTCTTTGCAGCTACTGCAGCAACAATGGTAAGGCACACCCAGTCCCTCTGCGAGCCTCTCAATAAGGCAATGACCAGTTAGTACTCCTATTAGCAGGGAAATATTAGCCCGTCTTAGGGTGTAGATCCGTCGAGATTTCTTTGGATCTCTTTTTGGCCAGGTTTGTTTGGATATCAAACAACCTGGTGTTTGAAGCCATCTTTCTTTGGCTTGTCAATCGGTATATTCGTTTAGTATTAGCCTGCACGTTGCCAAGGGTATACTCAAGCGTTCTTTGTCAGGAAGAACCTGCTTGGTAGTACCCTGCCTAGCAAGCTCGTCTGCCCTACAGTTACCCTCAATGTCCATGTGACCCGGTACCCATTTGAGGTTGACACAGTTCCGCTTAGCCATCTCCAGAAGAGATCGGCGACAGTTTAAGGTTAGTTCAGAATTGAACGAGTTAGAGCCAAGTGCTTTTATGGCGGCTTGGCTATCGCTGAAAATGAAGATTTCCTTGCCGATAGTGTCCTGTTCCATCCGGGCTGTGCCTTCCATGATTGCAGACACTTCAGCCTGGAAGACACTACAGTTGTCAGGTAGTCTGAAGGAGAATTCTAATTAGCAATTTTGTTTTATATATATTAAGACGCCTCACGCTCCATACAAAAAAAAGTGGACATCCCGATTCCATCGGAATTATAAACTTCAATGTATTCTTAGACCTTGGTCAGAATATTTCGAAAAAATATTAAGATTTACTGGAGCTAAACCGCGTTAAAAAACGCTAAAAATATCCTTTTTTTTGTATAAAAGGAGTACGAAAAAATATTTTTTTAAATAAAGCACCTGAGATGATGAATTAGCTGGAGTACAAAAGGTAAGCATAAAAAAGTTTGATGCTGTTTTTGGTCATATTTCGAGGGTTAGGTTTGTGGAAAACTTTAATAACTCAGCCAATTATTGACGGATTTTTTACACTCCATCATCTCAGATGATTTTTATTAAAAAATATTTTTTCATACACCTTTTATACATAAAAAAGGATATTTTTAGCGTTTTTTAATGCGGTTTAGCTCCAGTAAATCCTCATATTTTTGGGTTAGTCCTTACAAAAGCGTGGAAACAGTGCAATTTTTTTTGGCGAGGCACCTTAATATACGTATTAAGTATAACTATATGTACATGTAATGCATTTGATGATTTTGATAACATTTCTTGAAAAATGGTAATAAAAAAAATGAATTTTTCAGTTGTTATTGTGAAGTTAGGGCCTCATTTTCTATCACCAAACAAACTTTCGTTTCACCTCAGAGACGAATCGTTTTGGTACCTATTTGTAATATGTAAGACGATCATAGCAAACGAGAGAAGAAAAAAATCTAATAAAATAAATTAGTGATCAAAAACTCGTAGCCAAACGAAAATGAGAGAGAATACGCTTGCTAGATAAAATCGTTAGGAGACAATCGTTCTTCTGAGCTTTCGTTGGTAATACAAAATGAGGCTCTTAAATATTAAGAAATACAAAAATTTAAAGATACTTATTATATTGGGTGCAGTGAAATAACGCCAGTTGAGATAAGGAAATAACACCCGCGTTGCTAATTTTTTCTGGCGAAGGCCGCCACTCCGAAAGGGATGCTGTGCCCAAAAACTGTGGAGAGTGAGGGTGAAGCCGGTGGTGGATCGGCTAAGGTTTATTTTTCATACGCCGTCGAAGACGGGTGTTATTTCACTCACACCTATTAAATCTGGATTAAAATTAAAAATCAATTATATTAGACTGCTCTATTAATTTAATCGAATTATGATAATCGAACATTTTTAGAGTAATTAATCGATAATTAATTTTGTGTTCGATTAATGAGGATTTCTAATATGTATCTAGAAAATTCGAAACTATTTGCGGTGTTTAAACCTACAAAGTCAAGACGGGACTTCGTGGAGGCTATTATGACAGATTTAGCGAGTGAAATATGGTTTAAAGAAAACGAAGGCCTGATAGAAAAAATTCTTTAACTATACATTAAAATTTACAAAGATCAAACTTTTTATGATAAATGAGCACTCCCCTTTTCTAAAATTCGTTGGCTGTTTAATCTTTCGCTCAAATAAAACTCCATTGAACCACTTTCAATAACATTTAGTTATTAATAAAATACATATTTGGCTTGTAAATTAAAAAAAAGAAACATTTCAAACTTTACGATAAATTTTGATGCACCTTGTTGTTGTGGCACCAAAAACGGACATTTCAGTTTTATTAGAGTATTGCCATTTAAAAGAAACAATGCGTCTATCGATTTTGGTAGTTATTGAGTATGTGACTACCTAGAAACAACTTGTTATTATAAGTGGGCTGTTCGTTATTTAATTTTTTTTTGCAAATTGTAAGTTCGCCGGGCGGAATATGATGCGCTATGCTGTAAAAATAAGCTGCGCAAAATTTCACTCGAATTGGATATTTATTACATTTATTACGTGAAAAAACTTGTAGATTACGATTCTAGAGACACAAATTAAAAAAAAGCTATATGTTTTGGGATTTCGCGAAGTTATCGTTTCTTACAAAAGGAGAAAACGTCATTTTCGTTCTAAGTGGGAATATTTAAGATGAAATATCTTTAATAAGATGAAAATTGTTTTTTCATCGGATATGTTGAACTGGAGATTTTTTGAATAATACGAAAATGGCGTTTTCTCACTTTGTAAGAAACGATAACTTCGCGAAATCCCGAAACATATAGCTTTTTTTTTTAAATTTTTGTCCTTGGAATCGTAATCTGCAAGTTTTTTCACTTAATAAATGTGCATATGGTTTTTAAAAATTTCAAATGCAACGCGCGAGTTCTAAGAGTTATCCAATTCGAGTGAAATTTTGCACAGCTTAGCTTTACAGCATAGCGCATCATATTTCGCCTGGTGAAAAAATTGTTTTTTTTTAACGAACAGCTTAGTGGGCAGTGCCAGGCTACATTATAAAAATCATTAGTTCATCTGCTTATTTCAGGTCTTTCATATTTCATATGAAAGCTCCCTGTTTGTCTTTGATTTCTTTTTTAACACTGAGCATTGCTCTTATAAAGGTCTATTTCGGGCCACTGTTTCTTTCAAGTGCTATAATGTTTTGAGGGTTCAAATCAGTTTTTATCACTTTAGAAGCACTTACGAAATTTCGCCACCACTTGTACAGCCAATAATGACATTAAAATCAAATACATCTTATTTAGTTTAAACATCTTCCAAATTTGGAGGGATCGCGAGAAATATCTCTAAAAAGTAGCACGTTTTCCACTTTCATTTGTACGTAGCAAACTAACTACGGTTTTAAGATGCCAATAGATTTTATATCTTCTTAGTTAATTAGTTAATTTATATTACAAGAAATTATCCGCCGATGTGCCAAAATAAGATAAGAATAAATATATGTGCATAAATTAATTGTGGTTTTTGTGTCTCAGTAAATGTACATAAGTGTTTTTATATACATACATCTACATATTAGACGATTCCAAAAAATCTATTATTCGTACATATATGTATATACATAAATTTGTAGAGGTCTATCATTGCTAGTTAACATTTTTTAGGACTGATTTTATTTTTTTTACTAAACTCTTAAAGAAAAAAATATCTGTTTCTCTTTTGTAGCCAAATAAATTCCCCGCAAAAAAGGTCTAGATAAAAATTTTGGTCAGGAAGGCGGGTCAAGGTTTGACCTTAATCACCAAAAAACGAAGAGCTTGTCGTTTTGAGGTTATGGTCGAACGACTCGGCCCAATAGGCGAATCTGAAGATGGATTCGGATTCAGCGCCTCAAAATACATGAAAAATCCGAACTACACCATTTCCAGCTGTGTTTTAGAAAGTTTCAATTGGAACAATTGTCCTCGCTCCGCCCCAGATTTTGACTTTGATAAGTGCAAGCATAAGCTAAGAATTGTGGAACATATTGCCGGTTATAATTTCATATCCACCAAATTAGTCCCTTTTAGTTCTATTTTCTAAAATCTATTTGAGTTTTTTCTAAGGCCCAAAAGGCCTATTGCAAAGTGTGAGATAGAGATAGTTCGATTTAGAGAATTGAAGTTGGATTTAAGACAGCGTAATTGATGCTTTCCAAAATCAGTTTGGCTTTCGCAAATGAAAATGACTCTGCACTCTTTTTAAATTATACGTATCGAGTAAATACGCACTTTTGTTTGCATTTGATACAATACATATTGCCATTGATCAGTGTTCATGCTTGTTAACGCAAACAAACTTTTGAAACGATTATTTTTAAATTTATTAATGACCAAAACTAATACTAAAAAAAAACCCACCAGTCAATTTATACAAAAGCAACAGCTTAATATAGTAATTCCAGGATATTTTAACATTACTAGGAAAATGTAACAGGTATTTTTGCAAAACAACTGTGAACGATCCATAAAAACAACTGAAGATGGTGTCGAATTTATAATTTTCGCAACCCAAATTTTTTTTTTTTTTGGACAGTCAACTATATCTGTACATATGTATGTATGTATGCATGTACAAACGTGTATAACAGACATTTGTTTGATAGCCGTGCGCTTAGTTATAAGGCCGGACTTCCATAAAATCTCTTTCTTTAAATTTCAAACGGCATCCACCAAAACAGATTCATATAGATTTTTGTGGCCAATTTTTTTATGAAAAAAGCTATGCACATTAGACTTTGTTTGTATGCACCAACTGGATTAAGCCGTTTGAACCGCTTTTGTTGCAAACTATTTTCGTCAAATTTTTTATTTGGAATTTTTGAAAACTACTTCCTCAATAATGTACAATCCAAGCAAAAACTCGTACAACCGATCGTAAGTAATAAGAGCTCTTGTACATAGAATCATTCTCCTCGCTCCGCCCCTGATTTTGACTTAAATAAGTGCAAACATAAGCTAAGAACTGTTCGATATATTGAACCGGTTGTAATTTCATAGCCGCCAAAAGAGTATAACTAATCTAAATTGTGAGTATTTTGCAAATATTTTTGTGGAAATATGAATTGACATACATACATACTAGTTTGGAAGTACCTATTAACAAACAACGGTGATTGTTGTTTGAGCGGACCAGGTTTTTAATTTTTATTTGATACTAGCAGACCCGGCAGACGTTGTTCTGCCTGACCAGTAACTTCCCTAGAAATACATTTTCAAATATTTTTCTTTAACTTTTAACATTCCATTTATTGCAGTGCTTTAGGATATACAATGTTTCTGGCTTTAAAGTCTTTGGTATAAACAAATAAATTTTTTTGATGTCCAACTCAAAAAACGGATCTTTTGAACTCAATGGGTATGACAAAAACCAGTATGCGCTGCTGAGCAGATGTATAGTTAGTACTTATTTAATTATATCCTATATCTACCTATAATACTCTGGATATGTATGAACGGCAATAACAAACAAAAAAAATTAAGTGCTTTGATCAAGACTTAAGAACGTTAAAATGTCACTAAAGCAAATACATTCAGGGATATAACGAATTGAAATATTACTTATTTAGCTTGTGGTCCTGGAACTGCCCACTTTTCCAAAGAATTTACAAATCTAGCCTATGTATATCGTACCCAACGAAGATTTTAACGTATTGGAAAAGTTTAAAACAGATCAACCATGAACTTTGGACATTATTGAAGTACAAACAAAACACTGAATACAAAAAATGTGGGCGTGGCACGGCCCACTTTTCCCAAATTATATAATTCTTGACCAAGGGACACACATATCCAAAAATCATTAGTTTAGACCAAAAATATTCAAAGTTATGATGATTTAAATTTTATATAGCCTGGGGGCGTGGCACAACAATCTTCTGAACCAATCTGGAAATTTAGAGAAGATCGACCATAAACTTTGAACTTATTGAAGTAAAAACAAAACACAAAAAATGTGGGCGTGGGACCGCCCACTTTTCCCAAATTATATCCATCTTGACTAAACGACACACATATCCAAAAAACTTTAATTTAGACCTAATATGTTCAGAGTTATGAAGAATTAAAATTTTATATAGCCTGGGGGCGTGGCACTGGCTACTTTTCCAAAAATTCATATAGCCTGAATCGTACACAACAATTTTCTTAACCAATCTTGAAAGTTTAAAAGAGATCGACAATAAACTTTGGACATTATTGAAGTACAAACAAAACACAAAAAATGTGGGCGTGGCACCGCCCACTTTTCCAAAATTATATACATCTTGACTAAAGGACACACATATCCAAAAATCCTTAATTTAGACCCAATATGTTCAGAGTTATGAAGAATTTAAATTTTATATAGCCTGGGGGCGTGGCACCGCCTACTTTTCCAAAAATTGATATAGCCTAAATCGTCCACAACAATCTTCTGAACCAATCTTGAAAGTTTAAAAGAGATCGAAAATAAACTTTAGACATTATTGAAGTACAAACAAAACACAAAAAATGTGGGCGTGGCACCGCCCACTTTTCCCAAATTACATAAATCTTGACCAAAGGACACACATATCCAAAAATCATTAATTTAGACCAAATATGTTCAGAGTTATGAAGAATTGTAGTTTTATATAGCCTGGGGGCGTGGCACCGCCCACTTTTCCAAAAATTAATATAGCCTATGCTTTAACCCATGATCTCAAGAATATACTGTGAAAATTTCATAAAAATCGGTTGAGTACTTTGGACGCCCATAAAGGACACACAGACACACAGACACACAGACACAAATTCATTTTTATTTATAAGACTAGAAGACCCGGAAAACATTTTCCTGCCAAAAATTTGACTTGCCAACAATTAAGAAATGGTATTCTCTTCCCTACTTCTACATATGCTTCCCCCCTCCATATCTCGTAAGTTTATTCCCCCTCTGTATTTTCTACTAACATCGCCTTTACTACTCAAGTTTCCCATTTTGACCAAATACGTTCGGTATAGCGAATTTAAAATTTATACGGCCTGGGGGCGTGGCAACCTTCCCAAAACTATATACATATCTGCTATGCTGCAACCAATAAACCCTAGAATGTACTGTGAAAATTTTATACACAGACACATTGGCCCATAATCATGGTCGATGCTTAACACCCGTTTTAGTTAAAATCTTTACTTAACTTAAAGAGACATTCACCCCTATTCTGCATTTCGACTTGGATCGAAATCTTCTCCGCTTGGCAACTTACAATTCTGCCAATACACTTCGATCGTAGCTCCGTTTTTCTACGTTGCAATTTTGTTGGCGGATAACTGCTTATTTTTTATTTTGCAAACAATATTAGATTAATTTCCGCGATATTTTGTTAAAACTCGTAAAATATAAGTAAAACTCGTATATAAAAGTTGTAAAACGCTCTCTATATTTTGTTTTGTTCTATAATGATGTGTTTTGATATGTTTGCCGGGCAATTGCTTGCGCCGGTGCCGAGTGCTAAGGTTTGTCCAAAAATGTAGGGAGGGGTATCGAAAGACGCGTTTCGATCCCAGGAATGTGAAACCCCCTCCGGCGATATAATATTTTCAATATTTTGGACGCCTTAATCTGTTATTACAAGAACCACATGGAAATTACAGAAAACGGTGAGCTTTGACTGCAAATATCTCGCAAGCTACTAAAAATAATTGTTTTCCGGAAGCACATTCTTGTTATTGGGACCGAAACGCGTCTTTTGATACCCCTCCCGACATTAGCACTCGGCAAGGGTTGTAACAATTAACGAAAATTGGACTAGCATTCAACATTCCTTTGTCATTATGCCAAACGTTCACCGGCAGCCACTCCACAGCACTAACACAAACTCCGTAAACTCCTTTGTCAGTTCCGGGGCGGCCAATGTATCAATCCAACGAAAAGTTCCACTTAACTCTAACATGTATAATGTTTGCTCGGCGTATGGTGTGGCGACGCGACGCCAACCATCTGTGTACCTGGCCAACGAAGCAGACTCTTCTAGCACCAACTCTATTGAAAATGCCAGCAACCTACCGAAGATGTGGTAACATCCACCAACAGTGTCCTCTTGATTTTGTTGGTTCTCCATGACTGCTATAATTCACTTAATTTATTTAATAATACTCAATACATATGTAATTAGTAAATATATGTAATTAAGCTAATAAATATACAATTTTACTTTTATTACAATAGCACTAATTTGTGTAATTTGCTTTGTTATGTTTCAATTTCACGCATTCCAAGGCAAACAGCTGACTTCGAAAAACTTATAGCTCTTCGTCTTTCGATTCAAGCGTAACTCAGAATGCATATTTTCGATCCGAGCGGAGCATGGAGCGGGAACGTAATTGTAATGCAGAATAGGGGTGATTTAAAATGTTGTTCAATCATAGTCATATTAAACAAAGGCCCTTATTATGAGCATTTTTCGGTGTTCGATCAAAGTCGTATTATGAGTAGCTCATCGCTGTCGAAATTTTCGTTGTGAATCTATTATTTGATCGAATATCGATCCTGTATCGAATTTTTATACAATTGCTAAGAAATGTATGTTTTTGTATTTATCCTTTACTTTTTTGATTTATAATGCAAATAGGTAAATATTTGCATTTATTGTATGTATATAGGTCAAAGGTAGTAAGTACAAAGCAACAGCTGCAAACGTTGGTTTCAATAATGGAACAAAGTCCGAACCTGTCGAAAGGTGTATACACAAAACCCCAGGCTGCAAAAAGGTGGGAAGAAGTCACTATGCAGCTAAATAGCTTAGGCCCTCCAATCTAAACTTATTTGTAAATCTATAAAAAAAATTATTATTTTTACAAACAGATTCTATTTTTAAAGATATACGTAAGAAGCTGTACTGATTTCAAAAGGATTGGAGGCATCCCTCAAACGTTTTCAACTTCTGTCTATTTTCAGTAATCTCTGCTCTTGGTCTGATAAACTATCTAACCACATTTCCGTCGTAGTCATATTTTGTATTTAAATATATAAAACTTTTTGGTTTGTCTTCATAAAAATAGATAAAGAATACCGCACTTGATTTGTTTTGCTCTGTTTATTTTCTTTTACTTAATAACAGCTGCCAGAAATGTGTTATTGTGAACAGATAAAAACATCGAAATTCAGAATGACGCCAGTTCTTGTCGCATGGTTGTGGTAATACCAAATGGAAATTCGTTCGATCAACTCTTTCGATCACAGTCGAATATCGACTTTTTGTCATAATAGGCGCCAAAGATTTTAGCTAACATGAAAAGCAACAGGGTCCCCTTACGAAAAAAAATTAAGTTAGTTGCTGGTATGATGCAATTTTTTATGTATTGCAGGGTCACCCTGGGTCAACTATTTTATTCACAAACCATAACATAGCAGTGGCAACAAGCGATAAAAGCCAAACTAAAGTTTGGAGTAAGCGTTGTAACATCGCACACCCATAGACCATAAACCTTGATTTCAAAATGTTAAAATTACATTTTCGTCATTTTAAAATTAAAACTTCATCTTAGACATAAAATGTATTTCAAGTTCACTATGACAGACATGAAATGGTGTTTATTTTAGAATAGTATTTGAGTAGCTAAAATTCTTTCTTAATTTGACTACGATTATGGGCCATTCATTTTTATTTCTGTGCCGTTTCAACACAACTTAAGTCTAGATAAGTAATCTAAAAAAATTTTCTGGCGATTTTAAATAAGAAAATCCTGCAAGTTTCTAGGAAAGCAGGGTTAAGAACATGTACATATGTACGTGTATATGCAATTATTGGTTTATAGATTATGACCCATTTTTTTCTACCTAAATACTATTCTAAAATAAACACCATTTCATATCTGTCATAGTGAACTTAAAATACATTTCATATCAAAATATCATTTTAACATTTTAAAATCACGGTTTGTGTCTATGGTTGTGCGATGTCACCACGCTTAAGCAGCCATTATGCATACTTAGCATAGACTTGACTTGACTTGGGAACTGCCATTTAGCACTTAGAAAAATTACAAGAGAGCACACTAGCCAGTTTCAAATAAGAGTAAAAGTTTCCCATATCGAATTGTTTTTTAAAAGTAATCGTGTGATTTTTTACATGTAACTCAGTAAAAAGTACCAAAACGCATTTTCTTGGCATTAGGTTTCGATTTTCTGAGCTTATCTACAATCAGTATATAGTCAATGCCAAAAAAAAACTATAAAGCATTTTGGGAGGAAGAAAAATTTTTTTTTTAGGTTAGCCTAACTTGAATTCAGTTTATTTGACAGTAAATTTTGCGGCTGTCATATGAATAATATACATCCAAAAATTCTTATCTCTATAGAATAGTTGGAGGATTTTATTCAAAATTAAAAAAAAAAAAGGTATGGCATCACACAGTTCTCTCACGGCGCTCACTAAACTTAGAATTTACATAGAAAATCAAAACTCAACAGAATTCTAAGCCAAGTCAAGTAGGGTAATCGGATACATGCAAACTTCATTAAACAGAACGCTAAGTGGCAGTTCCAAGTCAAGTCAAGTCTATGCTAAGTATGCATAATGGCTGCTTTACTCTATACTTTAGTTTGGCTTTTATCGCTTGTTGCCACTGCTATGTTATGGTTTGTGAATAAAATAGTTGAGACAGTTGACCTTGCAATACATAAACAAATTTTTCATACCAGCAACCAACTTAATTTTTTTTCTTTTGCTTTTCATGTTAGCTAAAATCTTTGTTTAATATAACTATAATTGAACAACATTTTAAATGTCTCTTTAAGTTAGGTAAAGATTTTAACTAAAACGGGCGTTGAGCAACGACTATGATTACATATGTGCCTATGCGTTTAAATCAGGCCCAGGCAATTTTGCAATTGAGGTAGTGTTAGTGAGAGCGCACTGATAAACGAAATACTGTCGTTTGTTTGTGTTCAGTGTCTTACTGGCAAGCAACAAAGCAACAGCTTATGCGGAAGTGAATGAATATAATTATTTCATGATAGCAAATGCGTTTGAACAAATGCAATGCATATTATGCTACAAATGTTTTTCAGGAACTATACGTGCCATTAAAAGGCATTATGAAATGTTTCATAAAAAGATAAAACTATTAGAAATGAGTAAACAAACGGACATATTTGAGAAAAAAAAACATTTATTTTTGACAAAAATTAAAAACTGGTTGCCTGAAAGGAAAAATCAATCATTACTATGCTTTTCCAAAAAGTAATCAATCAAACCGGTAATCATTAGGATTATTAATCATTACTTAACAGGTCTGCACTGAACACAAACAAACGACAGCATTTCGTTTATCAGTGCGCTCACACAAGCGAAGCAAGCAAAGAGCGTAATAATCTGTGTGAATTTGGTTCTCAATAATGTGGACAATTGTCCCACTGAGTGCCTGGGCCTGGTTTAAATTCTAAGGCCCGTTTAATCTATGTCTGATTAACTAACTGCTTCGGGCCACTTTCATAAAATTAAGTTTAGCCCAATCGGCAGTTAATTTGACAGCTAACCGTACAAAATACGTCAATTAAACTCCGGTTAGCGGTTGTCGGCTTTTATGAAAGCGGTCCTTAATCAAGAGGTTGGCCCATTAATCATCTACTAAAAGGATGGGGTTTCTGATTATGTGCTGATCACGATTATATTTTTCCTCGACAGTAAATGTTATTCTTTGAGTAATATTTTATCGTTCAAGGATAAAAATTAAGTTCCGAGTTTTAAGTTTTTTCGCGGATCGAAAAACTGAAAAGGCCGCTGCGCCTTATAATGTTTTGGTGAAACAAGTTTCAATATTTCAACTTCGCAAGCGTCTAGCGCGAAAACTATTTGTAATCTATGTATGTATATATGTATATAAAATTCAAATTATGTATCTATATATGGACACACTTGGCTCCTAAACGAATAAGCCGATCGTAACCAAATTTTACACACCCACTGGATATCTTCCAGGGATGGTCAGAGGCCAAAAAATACTTTGATATATATAGGGGGCGTGGCACCTCCCATACAGCTGGCAATTTTCATTGTCCGTATCTCTGAAAGTATTTATGGTAGACCATTGAAACTCGGTGAGGGGCTGTATGGGATCAATCCCTACCACCTCCAAAAAAATGACAAAGTGGGCGTGGCACCTCCCATACAAACTTAATTTTTCCAGCTGAATATCTCTAGAAGGATTTAAGGAAGCGACCTGGAAATTGGTACAGAGCTATATGATATTAAAACAATTTTTGCGCATAAATGTGGGGGTTATCGGAAAAGGGGGCATGGCACCTCCCATACAAACTTAATTTTTCAAGCTGAAAAGCGTTTAAGGTTGGGACCTGAAAATTGATCAGGAGATTAACGATATCAATAGCTCTATGTGGCGTGTTTCCGTGTAAGAAAACCGTCCTCGCTATTTATTTACGCTCCGGGACAGAAAATTTGAATACTAAAATTATATATTAGTAGGAGAATTAGATAAACCCAGACGCGTATTTGGGGGTTAATAAAGCTACAACTATTTCTTTATTATTGCTAATATTTTTTAGCAGAAAACATCACTTTTACTAAGTAGATATGTATAGGGGAGCACAAATTAACTTTAAATATTGCCTGTCGTTCGCATCAAATAAAAACACCGCCTATCTCTATTACTAATTTCCAGAAATTAGCAGTAGAAAGAAGAAGAGATTTTGACACAAGAAATTTTTCTTAAGGATTTCATAAGTGTCATTTTATATGGCTGATTCCTTTGAAACTGATATATGTATTTCATATCGACTTTTTGTGAAATGCCAGTGTTACGATAAATGACTTTTGAAAGTGTATACAGTGTAAATGGGGTATAAGAAATAGCCCCTGATTCGCATTGCGCTACAAATTAACCTATTAACGCCCAATGTACTTATACAAGTACACTTATTCAAATATCAAAAAATCCATTCTAAATATCGAAAATATATAGTTTTGCTACAACTATGCATAAACTGCTTTGAACGCAAGTAAATTATTGAGTTTCATTTTTAAACTATTAAGTCCTTATAAAACACATATGTATGTATTTGCTGAAATGAAACAAAAATTATTGTATTTTATTGTGTTTTTTCACGTTGGGCCATATATATATATAAACAATATGCTCCAAAATCGGTTTATTCATGTATTTGTTACTGTATCAAAACCAGTAAAAAACCAGTAAGGAAGTCTAAGTTCGGGTGAACCGAACATTAAATACCCAGCGTTAGTTTTCAGAAAAAGGGAGCGTGGTTTTCATCCGATTCCGCCTATTTTAAAAACCAATCTATTCCCAGCCTAAACAATAGCGAATTTGGTGGGCACGGCCACGCCCCTTGCTTATAAAGCTTTAACCGCTTACATGAGCCAAAAGTACTCAATCGATCTTTTCAAGGGTTATACCATGTCCTATATATAACTTTGGAAATGAAGGCGTGCCATGCCCACAACTTTTAACGTATTTTGTGAAATTTTTTATACACGGATATATGTGTCCATTAATCAATATTTACATAATTTTAAAAAAGGGGTTGGTGGCTCGCCCACGGATTTTATTATGTTGTTTGTCCCTATTTGAGGATCAGGTTTCATTGCAGATCTTTATGATACTTTCACAGTGGCTTGTTAATAGTGAAATGTTGATATTTTGTTTATTCACTTGTGGGCGGTGCCACGCCCATTTTCCAAAATATTACCAAAAAACCTTCAAACAACACTAATAATATCATCAGGTGAATGAGTGTACTAAATTTTAGCATTATATCTTTATCAGTTAAACAGATATTGCATATTCCGGTTTCCTAACTCTCGTTTAGAGAACTTTAGTCTAAAAGTGAGCGTGGTCGTTCACCGATTTTTCTTTTTTTCTGTGGTAGTACTCTACATAATCATAACATGCCTGGTACCTAGTTACGTAAACCTATCTCACACCGTTCTGAAGTTATTGTTATAATTTGAAAATTGCTTGACTCATAAGTGGGCGGTGCCACGCCCACTTTCCAAAATTTTGCAAAAATAATGTAAAGAATATGAAAATTGATGTATGTACCAAATTATATTATTATAGCGGTATCAGTTAATTAGATATGGACTTTTCAATATTTCCTCCTCCTTTCAATATAATTTTTATGAAAAAGTAGGCGTGGTCGCTAAGCGATTTCGTTTATTTTCTATATCTGAATTTAACATAACAATAGTATGCCCTCTACAAAATTTCGTTATACTAGCATAAACTGTTCTGAAGTTATTAAACTGCATACTCAGAAAAATCTAAAAAATTTGACTAAAAACTTAGAAATTTTGATGAAAATTTTTCTAGATTTCTTGTATTTTCATGAATTTTCCACAAAGTTCTTAACTTTGAGTTGCAGTACTTTTGCTGTGTATTTGCATATAATTTCATTCAAAAATAATGAAATTAGTCTAAAGAAGTTAATTTTACTGGAAATTCCAAAAAAACCCTGACATACTGTTCTAGGTGTATGACCAAATCAAATGTGGTTTAGAATTAAATTTACGCCGGTTGTCATAGAAAAGCGCGTAATAAAAATTATTGAAATTTTAAACCGAAAATATTGGTAACAATTTTTTATTTTTTTTAAAAATGTTAGGACTCGAACCGAAAAATTGAGAATTTTTGTAGATAATTGAAACGTTTGGAATTTATTACTAAAAAGTTTTAAAAATTGTGTAAACCAATGAATGATTTAGGCTAAAATTTTTAGCCTGTAGAAAGAGAACAATTTCAAATAAATAAAAGTATAAATATGTATATGTAAAAATATAAATATGTGTGTATTTACAGGTAATTCTTATTTACTGATACTTTGGGCAAACCCCCCTAACCACTATTTCACCATAGCTGTAACGGGTGGGACATGCTTCACTGTGGAATATTTCTTAACTATGTTAATAGAAGCTAAGGTGCAGTTCTGTTATTTTTTGGCTAATATAACGTGTCTTCCATTTATTTATTTATCTACATATAAATTTGCTATTTCAATCTACAGAATTATTTTCACAGCAAGGCGCATTTCCTCATGGAATCACCGATTAAATCCCTGTCGCCTGGACTATTTACTAAAAATTTAGTTTTACTTGCGAGTTTGACATACGAGCTGTTTGTATCTAATACATTTCAAAATAAAGGGTTTCTGATTGTTCACTATTTGTAAGACATGTTTATGCTTCCTTTGGTACGAAAAACAAAAGATTTAAGAAATCGGACTAAGAATCATAAACCAGTCGTTATATAACATCGCCTCAATATGATATGTATGTATATGTGAACATAATAATCTTTCGCATACAAATATGTACTTGAACTTGAACTTGAAATTGGCCTCGCTTTTCAAAACGAGTTCGGAAAAAATCCGGCCAGTATTACAACCGTTTTACCATAAAGCAATTAAAACTTTGCTGTCACATGTATGGATATGTATGTATATGCATATACGAGCATTGATATACATATATGTATAGGTATGTACATACGTACATTAACCTGTTCAATTTGCTTTAATTACACTGGT
This sequence comes from Sphenella marginata, assembly GCA_951509765.1. Lineage (NCBI taxonomy): Eukaryota > Metazoa > Arthropoda > Insecta > Diptera > Tephritidae > Sphenella > Sphenella marginata. The sequence continues at coordinate 31,840,599 of OX608079.1, read as the reverse complement.
TTACAGCCCACATTAACCAGATACGTCGTAGGGAGATAATTCATACATATGTGTATATTTTAATTTAAATATTCACGTTTTTTATTTATTTAAAAAATAAATTTTCATTTTGTAATACAAAAATTGGGAAAAACTATAAATTGCGTAGGTATTTAAAAAGTAACACAGTTTTTTTTAAATTTTTATAAAAAAATTCAAACCGAATTTATAAGTTAAGTATATTAAATCTAGCCGTCCACAGCCATTGTGTTTTAAACAAACGTAAACCATTCATTATGGTTGACTGTTCGGTTGGTGGACCGTAACGGGTGGAACAGTTTTACACGAAATTTTAACTTTGGTAAAAGATTTTCATAAAACCAACTAACGATTTCTGCTTTTGACATCACTCAGTTTTAAAATTGTAACGGGTGGGATAAAATATAGAAGCTATTTTTACATAAAAAAATGTGTTACTAAAACTCTGTGAATTTATAAAAATACTTGATTTTATTCACATATTTTCATTTGAAATTACATTTCAGCAATAAATAACACAAACAAATTAAAATTTCATTTAATATTTTTCTGATCGTTTATTGATCTTTCTAAATTTGAAAATTATTTTTCATAGACTCGAACGGTCTAATGTGTTTGGTGCAAGAATAAGCTTCATTATTTTTCTTGTTTATACTCTTTTTGTTCGACGTTTCTCCAATTGACATTTCGCCTGGGCATCATTAGGAATATACCTATGGGAAATTCCACCGTCACTTACGTTACATCGCAAGTAAAATTGTATGATTCAAACTCAAATTGCATTACCATTTGGACGTTTTAGTACACGAAAAATGGTTTATTACTAGGAGTTTAGCTACTCAAAGCTGTTATGCCTAAACTTTTTATTTAAATTCTAAAAACATACTAAATACGGACTAAAATTCCGTCGTCACTGACGTTACAATTTTAGGACTAGGGGTTTTGGGCACCGGTGATTTATTCAAATTTCTGCGAAACCCCTTGACAGAATTAAATTCCAATGTTTGGGAGATTATTAGAAATAGAATGAAGTCTTTATAAAAATCTCTGTTATTAGGACTTTTATAAAGATGTAGCATGCATAGTTAATTATGTACCGTCACTGACGCTACGTAAAATTCGTCACTGACGTTACCTCCGAAATAACAGAAAAAAAGCCGACTAGGTTTTCTTTTATGGACGTGATAACAAACAGGTCAATTGATTTATTGCAGAAAATCGTGAAAGGGTTCATCTTCAGGTGTCCTTTGCTCAGTTTAGACTTTTTTAGCTGGTTTTGCTCATACGCCAAGTACTAATTGTATAACAAGAAACGTGTTGCAGTAACCACCAAATATTGTTCGAGTCTATTGTGTAGAATATTTATACATAGACATTCGATATATATACAGAGGATATTTACGTTTTAATAAAAAAAAAAAAAAAAAAAAAAAAAATAGAAGCAAAAATAAAAAGTTTGTTTGAAAAGGTGGGTAAGAACGTAAGCGTTCGTCACTGACGTTACAAAAGCGCAACGGTTTTTTTTAGATTGTATACTATTTTAAAAACAAATTTACTTTACATAGTTTATGTAGTTACCTTGTAGATGGAGAATCGAAGATTTTAAATCGATTGGCAGAAAACTATATATTTTATGCAATAAAATGCTTATTTTCGTCACTTACGTTACAAAAAAAGGCTCACAACAATTTTTTTTTTCTACACCCAAAAATTTTCATACTTTTCAAAATTTCACTAAGAATTAAAATAAAAGTAACATGTAATGCCTGGTTACTAAGATTCACACAGCATAACAAATATAAAGTAGTTTCTTAACAAGGTATTTAAGAACAAAAAAAAATTTTTTTTTGGTTGTCCTAAATAGTTTAAGAATATTTAAGTTAGGCTTATGCGAATGTCATTCTGGCATTTATTCATCATGATTTAATATATTTACAACAACTTAGCCATATTACCAACTTAAAAATAAAATTTTGGTTTTTTCGCTTTCATCAATCTCTGCCATGGAAATTCCCCTATATACTTATCATAAAAAACAACAAACAGAAGACATACATAAAAATAATTAAAATTTAAATAGTTTACATAAAACATATTTGCAAATATAGTAACAAAACCTCACATCTATAAATATAAAATTGATTTGAGAAAACGGCTGAACCAAAGGTTTAGGGCCACTTTCATAAAAGCCGGTTAAGCCTAATCGGCGATTAATTTGACAGCTAACCATACAAAATACGTCAATTAAACTCTGGTTAGCGGTTACCGGCTTTTATGAAAGCGGCCCTTAGTCGAATAAAAAAATTAAAAATATTAGGGTTGCGTGGCACCTGCCATATAATATTAATTTTTCAAACTGATTATCTCTAAAGGAGCTCAAGGTAGGGAGCTAAAAATTGGTATAGAGCTAAATTATAACAAAACCATTCCCACGCATAAAAGAGGCACCTCCCATACAAACTTAATGTATATCTCTTAAAGGATTTAAGGCAGGGACCTGGAAATTGGTACAATTTTGCGCATAAAAGTGGGGTTATCGGAAAAGGGGGTGTGGCACCTCCCATACTAACTTAATTTTGCAAGCTGAAAAGCGTTTAAGGTTGGGACCTGAAAATTGATCAGGAGATTAACGACATCAATAGCTCTATGTGGCGTGTTCCCGTGTACAAAAAAAGTCCTCACTATTTAATTACGCTCCGGGACAGAAAAAAAAAAACTGTATGTATCGTGCAGCCTTAAACTGAATACTAAAATTATATATTTTTGAAGTTGTATACACAAAGAAGTAGTGAAAAATCGTTAAAAATAATACCGGTGTAATAACAATTTTTGAAATGAAATGCATAAAAAAATCTATTTTGGGCAGAACGAAGTTTGCCGGGTCAGCTAGTATACTTGAAAAACAAACATGATCATGTTTTCGTTTCTCTTTATGTCGGCTTCGTACTATGCTAAACGAATTCTCAAAGCTCTTTTGGTCGTACCAATGACATTAGGCCCGTCCACAATGAACACGACGGCGGCGAACGACAACGACGAAAAACTGAAGCTTGACGATATTTGCCGTCAAGAATTGGCGGCATGATTATAATGAAAACAGTAGCAATAAATGTTGTAAAAAGTGTGAAAGAGACATATTCTGTAATAATTGGAACTTATTTTACAAGTTAATTACTCTTCCTTTCGTTTTTATTGTCAAAAAAACCAAACGCCACTATCTGCCGCTTGTCAAAATAGAAATAGATTTAATCTGGCGACGGCGGCATCTGTGATTGATTGCCGCTTTGTCGCATCGTGTTCAAAAAATTCCTCCCCATAAGAACACGGGTAAAAAAAATTTCACAGATGCCGCTTGTCTTTTGCCGTTTTCATTCTGGTTACCACTATTGTTTTGTTGGTGGATTTCTACCGGACTTTTAGTTTTCGTATAAAACGTAGAGTGTGCAATCTGATTTGTAGGCTAGCGTTGGTTGGTGGGAAATGTTCACTAAGTGCAGCCCTGGGCTTACACTGAGAGCACCTCGTAGCACTGGAACAGGACGGCAGATTTCGAAATATAAATTAAAACTTTTACAAATACTTTTGATGATTAGCTCAATTTTTGTTTCTGTGTTTAGAAATAAATAGGAGCTAATAACTCAAAGTGATGCGGTTATTCACCGTGGAAAGTGCCTAGAACTAGGTACATATCGAGCCCTGTGCGCAAAAAAGACGTAAGAGCCAAAAAGTAAATTGTTCAGGAGAAGGTTTTTTTTGAATATCTTTGCATCCAGTACATATATTGTCATGAAATTTGGTGAGTAACTTTATTTGGCTCTCATTTATATAATGCAAAAATATAATTTTAATATTCGTAGCATAAGGGTAGTTTTTGGCTCATACGTCTTTTTTGCCTGCACAAAATAAAGCTACTTTCTGATGATTTGGCTGTTACGTCAAACATTTTTTTCAACAAATGTTAATTTTTTTTATTTAACACTTCAGATTACTTATATATTTAAATATACATATACATATTTAAAAAAAAATCGCAATAAAATTCAAAGCAAATTAGTATTTAACCAATTATTCACATTAATTTCAAAAAAAAAAAAAGACGTATCAGCCACTGCTTGCTCACTAAAAACTTGAAACAAACAAAAATGGCACTTACGGCTAAATTGCTTTTGCTCTAAATTCGTAACGGTGCTTTTTATGGCGCTGAAACTTTGAGGGATGGTGCGTGTGATGATAAATTATCAATTTTTATAAAAAAACCGAAATCGAAAATCATGGCTCTTACGTCTTTTTTGCGCATAGGGCTCGATATGTCACAAAAAATTATTTTATGTTAACTGCCCTACCAACCATACGCAGATAAAAAATTGGATAAATCATAGGTCGCGCTATCCAGAAATGAAGATAAAAAAGTGGATAGTTTTGTATGGGCAGATATTATCCATTTTCCCCTTGCACATGTTGTGTACGTGCCCAAATATTTACAAGAACGCATTTTTATTACCTTTTCCTTCATGAACATTTTTACTTTATTAAAAACGCATCAAATGTTTTACATATGTATATGTATACATATACTCTCTATATAAAAAAAAAAAACCGCGTGTAGCCAGTACACGTGAAAGAAGTTAACTTCTTAAATTCAGAAATAACGAAATATGAATAAGGTGTATTCGAGAATTGTTTAGATTCACAATTTCTTACTTCCGGGAAGTGGACCAGGGAACCGATCCATTCAAAAATATCTTATGCATTGTGCGTTTTGCTTCAAATTTGGTAAGTGGGTAGAATTATGCCTAAATTAACAGGGGCCAATACGAATGGGATATAGAGGAAGAGGGGCGGGGTAAAAGGAAAGCGGGTAATGAAGAGAAAAAGGGGGGAGATAGAGTGAAGGCGAAGAAAGATTGGAAGGAGAGTTGTAAAAGGGGGGACAGTGAGCTCGCATTTAGACAGGACGTCTGCCTCTACTACATATATAATGTACTAGCAGACCCGGCAGACGTTGTTCTGCCTGACCAGTGACCTCCCTAGAAATACATTTTCAAATATTTTTCTTTAACTTTTAACATTCCATTTATTGCAGTGCTTTAGGATATACAATGTTTGTGGCTTTAAAGTCTTTGGTATAAACAAATAAATTTTTTGGATGTCCAACTCAAAAAACGGATCTTTTGAACTCAATGGGTATGACAAAAACCATTATGCGCTGCTGAGCAGATGTATAGTTAGTACTTATTTAATTATATCCAATATCTACCTATAATACTCTGGATATGTATGAACGGCAATAACAAACAAAAAAAATTAATTGCGTTGATTAAGATTTAAGAACGTTAAAATGTCACTAAAGCAAATACATTCAGGGATATAACGAATTGAAATATTACTTAGCTTGTGGTCTTGGAACTGCCCACTTTTCCAAAGAATTTACAAATGTAGCCTATGTACATATGTCGTACCCAACGAAGATTTTAACGTATTGGAAAAGTTTAAAACAGATCAACAGGTGCCACGCCAACATTTCCCAAATTGTATAATTCTTGACCAAGGGACACACATATCCAAAAATCATTAGTTTAGACCAAAAATATTCAAAGTTATAATGATTTAAATTTTATATAGCCTGGGGGCGTGGCACAACAATCTTCTGAACCAATCTGGAAATTTAGAGAAGATCGACCATAAACTTTGAACTTATTGAAGTACAAACAAAACACAAAACATGTGGGCGTGGCACCGCCCACTTTTCCAAAATTATATACATCTTGACTAAAGGATACACATATCCAAAAATCTTTAATTTAGACCCAATATGTTCAGAGTTATGAAGAATTTAAATTTTATATAGCCTGGGAGCGTGGCACCGCCTACTTTTCCAAAAATTGATATAGCCTGAATCGTACACAACAATCTTCTGAACCAATCTTGAAAGTTTAAAAGAGATCGACCATAAACTTTGGACATTATTGAAGTACAAACAAAACACAAAAAATGTGGGCGTGGCACCGCCCACTTTTCCAAAACTATATACATCTTGACTAAAGGACACACATATCCAAAAATCTTTAATTTAGACCAAATATGTTCAGAGTTATGAAGAATTTAAATTTTATATAGCCTGGGAGCGTGGCACTGGCTACTTTTCCAAAAATTGATATAGCCTGAATCGTACACAACAATCTTCTGAACCAATCTTGAAAGTTTAAAAGAGATCGACCATAGACTTTGGACATTATTGAAGTACAAACAAAACATAAAAAATGTGGGCGTGGCACCGCCCACTTTTCCAAAATTACATAAATCTTGACCAAAGGACACACATATCCAGAAATCATTAATTTAGACCAAATATGTTCAGAGCTATGAAGAATTTAAATTTTATGTAGCCTGGGGGCGTGGCACCGCCTACTTTTCCAAAAATGTATATAGCCTAAATCGTACACAACAATTTTCTTAACCAATCTTGAAAGTTTAAAAGAGATCGACTATAAACTTTGGACATTATTGAAGTACAAACAAAACACAAAAAATGTGGGCGTGTCACCGCCCACTTTTCCAAAATTACACAAATCTTGACTACAGGACACACATATCCAGAAATCATTAATTTAGACCAAATATGTTCAGAGCTATGAAGAATTTACATTTTATATAGCCTGGGGGCGTGGCACCGCCTACTTTTCCAAAAATTGATATAGCCTAAATCGTACACAACAATTTTCTTAACCAATCTTGAAAGTTTAAAAGAGATCGACCATAAACTTTGGACATTATTGAAGTACAAACAAAACACAAAAAATGTGGGCGTGGCACCGCCCACTTTTCCAAAATTACATAAATCTTGACTAAAGGACACACATATCCAGAAATCATTAATTTAGACCAAATATGTTCAGAGCTATGAAGAATTTAAATTTTATATAGCCGGGGGGCGTGGCACCGCCTACTTTTCCAAAAATTGATATAGCCTAAATCGTACACAACAATCTTCTGAACCAATCTTGAAAGTTTAAAAGAGATCGACCATAAACTTTGGACATTATTGAAGTACAAACAAAACACAAAAAATGTGGGCGTGGCACCGCCCACTTTTCCAAAATTACATAAATTTTGACCAAAGGACATACATATCCAAAAATCATTAATTTAGACCAAATATGTTCAGAGTTATGAAGAGTTGTAGTTTTATATAGCCTGGGGGCGTGGCACCGCCCACTTTTCCAAAAATTAATATAGCCTATGCTTTAACCCATGATCCCAAGAATATACTGTGAAAATTTCATAAAAATCGGTTGAGTACTTTGGACGCCCATAAAGGACACACAGACACACAGACACACAGACACACAGACACGCAGACACACAGACACACAGACACACATTCATTTTTATTTATAAGATAAGATTGAAATATTGTATGTGTGTATATATTAGGCATGGGACTATTCGAATAAAAATTATTCGAATAAACAAAACTTTTATTCGGATTTTTTTATTCGTTTATTCGAATATTATTATTCGTTTATTCGAATATTATTATTCGTTATAGTACTATTCGAATATTTTTGTTAATAGATTTTTAAAACGATATTCGTTGTTTTCTTTGCTTATACCTATGAGCGCGCATATATGTTTTGTATGTTTTGCATGCATATGTGTATGTTTGCGTGTACAAATGTGTGCCCAAGCGGTTACAATTTTTCTTGCATTATTCGAATAGTGGTAACGAATAGTTGTATTTATTCGGTTAATGGTGGTTGAATAGTTTTTGGCTTATTATCTCAATAATTAAATAGCTATTTGTGCAGTGTTGTGGGAATAATAAAATACAATTATTTGTAATAATTGAAGCTGTAAATAGACATTTACGGGTCGATTCTATAGTGGTAACAACATTCGATTTACCCGGCAAACAAATATCTTGGAAACTTTTACACCCGTTTGGTATTCTGCCGGCTCAAGTTGCAGTTCAATTTCGTAACCACCGAAAGAGGTGGTAACGCCAAGTAACCGCGACAAATTGCACGTGTTTTGTAAATATTTTTTTCGACAGAAAATAGCACAAATTTTATACACATGCTAGTTCAGAAGAATTAATAAAAAATATAAACACTTTTTTACGTGATGTTTCGTTCGCGTTTGCCTCTTATTCTCTTTTGCGCATTGTTTGTTTTTGACATCGTTACCATGCGCGCTAGAATCGCGGGTACATAAACCGCGTTGCCAACGGTTACGATTTTCGGTTAGATAATCTTCTGGGTACAAAATTTCCGGTTACGCTCAGAATCGACACGTTACTATAAAGTTACTATACATAAATATGTATTTGTACATTTATATGTTTGTTGCAGTTACATTTGTTTAGTAAGTTTTGTGCTAGGGCTTCAAGCAAGAGATGCCGAAATTCATTAAGGGAATTCATAATAAATAGCATATGGGTTGACAAAATTATGCAATTGCATAAAAATGCACCGAATCGTGAGCGCCCTTTGTCAACTCTAATTTCAAACGTGTGAAAAGATCAGCTGTTCGATTGCATGCTGCAGACGTTCAATATAAATCGTTATCCGTATTGATGGATCGGCTTGAAGGCTGATTTAAACGTGTCGATTTTACGTTCAACCTTTACACGGTGGAACGACACAAATCGACTAGAAAAATTGACCCGTGTAAATAAGCCTTTTATGCAGAATAGCTGCAACTCCCAAGTATAAACAAAGGATGGGGATCGATAAGATATCATGCCGACCCATCAATACGGATCGCGATACATATTGAACGTGTGACAGCAGTCATAATTCAACAGCTGTTTCTAGAAATGCAATGCAACAAACTATGCTATGCAATAGATTTTTGGTGTTGCATTCTGCAAATTGCTTGACATTTGCATCCGCATGTATTTTGTTGTTGGCTTGACATTATTTTGTAATAATAATTTGCTATGCAACGATGCAATGCCCTTGCATCGTGATTCCGAATACCCCTATTATGTATACTGTTGGTTATGGTAACAAAAGCACGGGTTCGTGCCGATCTTTCATGTTCACATGTGTAAATAGTTTAATTTGCGTAAAGTAACATACACAAAATAATACTACCTGCTTCCTATATTTTGTTAAATACTCATATGTCTATATCTACTTGCATATGCACGTAAGTAGGTATGGTCATAGAAATTTGCGAACTCTTTGTATTGAATGGGCTGGTTAAGGAGGATCATTAGTAGGTAGATTTTTTATCGAACAACTGAAGAATTGCATAAAGCGCGACTATTTGTTTTAAAAAGGACCTACTTGCATGAGTGATTTCGAATTAATATATTTTAAACAATGACTAGGTATTCTAAATACGTTTGAAAAAATTAAATTTTGCTCATCTACTACTACACCCTCAAGAAGCAAATTAAAACCCTATCTTGTATCAGCTTTGATGTTCTTGCACCAGAATGGACCAAATAATAAAAAAAAAATTGTGTGATTTATTCTAGAATAAGAGTAATAAATATCCTAAATTTAATTAGCAAAAAGAATAAGTCTTCGTTCTTATTAAAGGGACTTCCGTTAAACACTTTTTTGTACAAGTGCATGAATTTTCCATCCAAACACATAGTATGCGCAAACTTTAAATATATGAATTCGCAATCCCTCATACAAGTAGGTCCTTTGTGTTCATTTAGTTAACGAGTTTAGACACCCAAATTTAAAACAAATAGTCGCGCTTTATGCAATTCTTCAGTTGTTCAATAAAAAATCTACCTACTAATGATCATCCTTAACCACCCCATTCAATACAAAGAGTTCGCAAAATTTCCATGACCATACCTACATACTTACATACATATGTATGTAAGTACATTTATATGAGTATTTAACAAAAAATAGGGAGCAGGTGGTATTATTTTGTGTATGTTACTTTACGCAAATTAAACTATTTTCACATGTGAACATGAAAAATCATCACAAACCCGTCCTTTTGTTACCATAACCAACAGTATACATAATGAATTTCGGCATCTCTTGCTTGAAGCCCTAGCACAAAACTTACTAAACAAATGTAACTGCAACAAACATATAAATGTACAAATACATATTTATGTATAGTAACTTTATAGTAAATGTCTATTTACAGCTTCAATTATTACAAATAATTGTATTTTATTATTCCCACAACACTGCACAAATAGCTATTTAATTATTGAGATAATAAGCCAAAAACTATTCAACTACCATTAACCGAATAAATACAACTATTCGTTACCACTATTCGAATAATGCAAGAAAAATTGTAACCGCTTGGGCACACATTTGTACACGCAAACATACACATATACATGCAAAACATACAAAACATAAATGCGCGCTCATAGGTACAAGCAAAGAAAACAACGAATATCGTTTTAAAAATCTATTAACAAAAATATTCGAATAGTACTATAACGAATAAAAATATTCGAATAAACGAATAAAAAATTCGAATAAATACTATTCGAATTTTTTGCCACGAATATTTTTATTCGTTTATTCGAATAGTGTTTATTCGAATATTATTCGAAAAAAATCCCACTCCTAGTACATATGCTATTATTTGTAGGGTACTTAAGTATTAAATGGATATATGTATTTACTTGAATGCTTATAACTTTTGTATTAGTTCATCGATTTTGTTCACTGATAGCTTATTTTTTTTGTAATAAAACAGAGCTTAGAGGGGGGAAAAAGATCTGCAAAAAAACAAAAAAATTTCGAGATGCTTCCTCGCAAAGTACAAACTTTTTTATATTTTTACAAAAAAAATTTAAAAAATCCGTAATGATTGTTCAATATGTTTGAATCTGCAGGACCTAGCAAAAAGTGTTGTATGTACTGATTATAGTAAATTTTATAAGCTTTCAAATTTTTCAAACCATTTTGGAAGAGCTCAATTTGTTCTTGAGATATACACGATTAAGTGGAGCCATCCTTTTTGTTTTTTGAAATAACGGTAAATCGTAAATATCTCAAAAACGGTACCATTCAAGTAAAAATAACCTTGATTTTCGGAATTAGGAGGTGATTTTACATAGAAATTTCACTATGGCATCTCTGGTGCAGAAAAAAAGTTGGAATTTGTGATCCAGTGTAGTAGTGGATATACAAATATACAAATATACAAAAATAAGTCGTTTAAAGTTATAAGATAAATACAATGATATGCATATGTACAACTGCGGTCAAAATAATAGCAGTGGTGGATAGTAACACATGCGAATTGAAAATAGAAGTATTTTAACAACCGATTTTTAAAATAAATTTATTGTAACATAAACTTCGTTTCTCGTAGAATACAACACAAAAGAATTCATTCTAAATAAACTTAATTATACATTGTTATTTACAGTTTTGTGACAGAAACTCAAATATGAAACGGTCAAAACGGCCTTAAGCTCTGTAGCTGTCAACAAAGGTTTATTTTTGCTGAAGACAGAGCCGGCTTTCTTCCGCGAGTTTCTTGTTTGTTCTCAAATTTTAAGGCATTTGAAATCATTTTGGCTGAACAGTCAAGTAAATTTTGAATTTCTTTATAAGTTTCACCTTCTGAAGACGGTTTTTTTATCAATGCACGCTTTTCCTCGGTACAATGCTTTCCGCGTCCCACTATAAAAAAAAAAGTTTGTAAATATGGCTTAAATTTTTTTTATTTTGGTTCACCTTACTTGCAAAATAATATTTTTTCCACTATTTCAAAAAAACTCTGCTCATTCGAACACTTCTCAAATGACTGCTATTATTGTGTCCGCGTATTTTCAAAGCCTTTTTACTTAGAAGAAAGAAAAAAAAGTACCGCAAGTTCTATCGACAAAAAAGCAATGCAGTTGTTGTGAGCACATTTAGGGTAACGGTATTTGACAACAATGTAAAAAAAATTTGGTTTGCTCTTTAACATATTTTAGCATATCTACTATATTACCCTTTGCTGCTATTATTTTGACCGCAGTTGTATGTAGATATTGAACTGAATTAACGTATGTATGTATAATTTGATGTAATGTGCCTAGTACTTTGATCTATATTGTAGAAAAAATGATATTTGGAAAATTGATGGCTGGAGACAAAAATTATCAAAAATCATTCTCGTAAATTGATCGTTTTTTGAATTATGACACTGTTGAAATATAGAGTGATATGTACATACATATCACTGAACTTTATATGTAATACTTTAAAATACCTCTTTAGTTTAACACAACATAATACCTCTACAGGAAGATTTTTAAAAATTACATAAAAGTTGCATGGTTCCAGCAATATTTTAAACAGGGGAGTATGTATTGAAAGGCGAAGATCTTTTAAATAAAACAGTTCTTTATTGAATATGAAAAAGTTCTTAAGTGAAAAAAATTTCAGACATAAATTACATTGATATGCTGTATATGAAAATAGTAACAACAATAAATTTGGACATAGTAGATTTGTATTTCTAACAGTATGTACATTGTACACCCTTTGAAATAAATAATAAAAGAATGCAGTACAAATAAAATGGCATGTGTATAAACTTACTTAAAAATTGGAAAACCCGCATTACTGGGGTGCTGATACACCTCAACAGGCATTGAAAAAATATTTTATGACGCTATGATTCTCAAGTGAGGAGCAACTTGAGAAGCTACGTTGGAAGTTTGAAAACCCCCTTAATCATGAACTTGGGCTCTAATGTTTCTCAAGCCTAAATGTCTATTGGGACATACCGTACAAGCACAGCTTGTTCACATTTTGGTCCATATGTCGTAAGCATCATTTGCGTAAGCTCATACAGCTTATCATTAAATTTCCTTCAGTACTCACCGTTGCATAGTGGAGTCCTCCATAGGCCAAAATAAAAACTATATGTTTGCATGTGCTAAGCACTAGATAAGGTTTTATTGAATAAAAAATTCTAAAAATTCAACAATATATTATAACACTTAACACTTTATACATATTCCACTTCATAACTACAATTTTTTCCGGTGATTTCTTGTCTTACTACAGTTAAAATGTTTGTTTGGAGGGTTAAGACACTCTCCAAGGGCAGATCTGCTGCTTCTATTTGCACAGCGATGCTTTTCATAAACATCATAATATGCGACTCTTTTTCTTCGCTGTCTTTAATAGAATGTATAGCATTCAACATTTCCTTCTGTATATTGCTTTCAGCTTTGCGCTTCAAAGGTACAGATTTCCGAGAAGGTGGAGTTTCCATTACAACTATGTCGGAATCGTCCGACGCATCTTCTTGTTGGAAATTGCCAACGGTTCTGGTGGTAAAAATAAATATGAAATTAATATAAACAATTTGTCTTGGTTGGAGCGTGTATACTTACTTGCTATGCTTGACATCCTTTAAAAAGCTAAGCATTCCAAAGTATTTAAACTTCACGTAAGGGCTGGTCTGCTGCTGGCCACTTCCAGACGTGGTCTCCGCCTTGTGCTCCTTTAGCAGCCTGTAGTAGCGGTCGCGCAACGTTTTCCACCTCTTTTTCAACTCATCAACTGCAATGAACAAAAAGTAGTTAGTATTTCTAGTTATATGTTATATTAAGCACAATGAAAGTGAAAATTACCTGGCGTTTCCAATGACTCCGATATCTCCTGCCATATTCGCTCCTTCACAATAATATTTTTATACCCGCCATGGGTTTTGTCAGGCCCGTGCGCACGGGGAGCTTTCCGAAATTACAAAGTTGTGTAGCGTATGGGCATTTTTTTTTTTAATTTTACTGATGAAAACAGTGAGCAGTTTCAATTAACAGAGCGAATGAACTGCAAGGCTCAATTATATGAAAGATTTCGAGTGTTTTCTGACCCTTTTTGTTGTAGGCGTAAAGAGAATTGTGAGAAAATGAACGTTGGAGAGCAGATGAGCGACACCGTTCGAATATTTGAATGTTTTCAAACATTTTCTGAGGTTTTTTTTATTTCACCTAACAGAAGGTAAAGATCGCATTTTTCATGGACGTTTATCAATAGTCTGGCTTTGGTTTGTTAATCGTCGAGATCTAAAACTGCTCAGCTACAGAGAAAACCTCATCAGCTAAGTAAGGTAGATAAAAAATAGATGACACAATTAATAAATAATTAGTTGACAGCGAATTGTTATTGTAAAGAATAAAGATAAGAATCAAAGGATATGAAAGCAAATTGTTGATATGTATTTAGGATTTTAGGAAAAGAAAAGCACCAATTAAAGGGCTCCGAAAGGCGTCTGAAAAGCCTCCAAAACCCCTCAGAATGGAGGAATAAAAGGCTCCGAAAAAGGTTCAGAAAGGCACCAATAAAAGGCTCCGCAGTTCATTTAAAAATAGTCAAAAAACGCTTCAAATTCATCGAAATCGGACTCATTTCGGACTCTTTTTTATGACTCCGTTGGAGTTCCCGCGTAGAGCGATTTTTCGCTCCATTTGTGCTCCGAAAGAAGCTCATTTTGGAGAGTAAAGCTCTGAGAAATGAGCGTTTTATGGCTCCGAAAGGAGTCCTTTTTTGCACTTTTAGTTAGCTGGGATATGCCATCATATCACCAATTCTCTATCAAATACAGAAAAATGTGTACAACCAGAAAATTTTTCTGGGGTATAGTTTTAGGTATCAGAGTATACAGTTTCAGAAAAGTTAAAGAACATTTAAATTTATGATGTATGGGTCTAGGTATCTGTTTCAGAAAATATGTTTATCTTAGTGAAAAATGTATGCAAATGCAAATCTAAATTAAAACCCCCCCCAAGGCTAATTCCTGCGCACGGCCCTGGGTTTTGTCATACAGTACGCGGTTGCCACGTACCAGTTCAATCAATTTTTCTTCCATTTTCAATTCCAACTTATGATTTTTTTAATTTTATTAAAATTTTACAAATTTTCTCGAGCTTGCTTCTGCTTCGGCACCGTCAGTAAATTTAGAAAACGCGCTAAAATTGGCAGTACTGCTTGCTGCCACTGCTTTTATGTGAGAGCTACCACTTAATTCCATGTGTTCTAAAAAAACAGCTGATCGCTGCCACTGCCACTGGTGCTGCCACTGTCACATTCTAAGTCCACTATTAGTGTATGCATTGCAATGCCCTTTGTGAACTTTTTTATGCTAGAAAATGCCTTTGGCTACTTGCAATGCCTTTTATGTTACAATAATGTTGAATTCTGAAAAATTTTAGAAGTAACATCGTATCCAATATTGAAAAGAATATCTTTTCAGAGCCTATTACTTTTCCCACAACATATGTATATTAATTTGCAGATCATTAATATGGGTAGTACAAGAATTTTATCAAATACAAAATCTCTAAAATACCGCCCTTATTTAACAATGTGTAGGCTTAACAAGTAACATCCTTGAATTTTTTTATCTGAAAGTCTAACAGATTCCAAATTTTCTACTCCAATTCAATACGTTGTTATTTTGGTTTAAATTTCATACGGGGATGCTCCCATTCTCTCGTTTTCACTTTCATTTTGGACACCACTGATTAAAAGTCAGTTTTGTTGTTACCTTTGAGCTTGCACAGCAGATATAATTTTATAACACATACATAAAATGAATTTTTTGAAAAGCAGTAGAAAATATACTTATGCAATTATTTTTGCTTAAAAGTAAATTAGTAAGTGAAATAATTAAAATTTCTTTATTTTTTTACACAATATTACATTAAAGGAAACCATGTATTTTCAAAATATACAAAAAATTCTTAATTATTAAAAAATACTTGCATTTTTGATATACTTTTATAACACATACATAAAATGGCATACAACAAAATAAAATAAAAAAATTAGTTAAAATAAAGTAATTAAGAAATTTTTTTTTTAGAATGTAGGAATTCTAATAGTAACACTATTAATATAATATTATCGTTTACAATAATTTGGATATATAATTAAACCTACGTGTGCTCAACTGATTTGAAAAAATGTAGTTGACTAATTTTTTCGGGTATATAAGGGAGTTCAATCATATTCTAACACAAGCGCAAAATGACATTGTTTGCGTGTGAGCACCACTGCTCTAGAACCTGGTACCATATACAAAACCGCAAATTCAATCCACTGATATACCTCGGCATTGATTTCACGGGTAACTGAACTGTTACGTGCTATCTCTGATTTTGACTCAAGCGGTGTACGCGAATCCACATCGCTGTTATTCCGTAACGATGCACCCTGAAAAGTCCAATTCACCAGAGCTCAATTTTATGAAATATCCAACACTTCACAAGGTCACCATGCAAACTCATATCTATTTTTACATAAATTACATTGTTTATACATAATAAATTACATTTTTACTCCGAAATTCACTTATTTGCTTTCTACGATGTAAAAAAACATTAGCTTTGTTCGCGTACAAAGCTTGCAAAAAGTGTAAGTAAAATGAGAATGACATAAAACTTTCTCGAAACTCAAAAAGTAAAAAGTTTCAACCGAATAAGAGTCAGTGAAGACTTGCAGCAAAGGCAGTTGTTACCATTTTGATTGGTTAAAAGTTCACACTTTTAAATTTTTGTTGTTGCTTTCCCTTGTCACGATCAGCTGTTTTCCACTTACAATTTTTCGGAGTGAAATTCCCACAGTAAAGACTTGTAGCTCTCTCTGTCAATGAAATGTCAAAATACGCTCTCTCGATGTAAGTGTTTTGTGTACGCGAACACTTTCTCAGTAAAAATTTTATAAAATGTTTAAAAATTTTATGTACGCGAACAAAGCTATTGTGTGTCCTGATGATTGTCATTTCATATTCTCTTTCACTTTGACATCCCAGTGAACGGCGAATCAATCCCAAGATGGCAGAATTCACTATGCTACCACCATATATATATTCGCCTTGCGTATATCCAAGGCGAATTAATAGAAGGTGGCATCTTCCGATCATATGATTGCTTGTTCTTCCTGGAGGAATTCGCCTTACGCACTGGGGGTGCCAAATTGTTTTCATTTTTGTTTACATATGACTTCTATTTACAAACATATACACTTGTGTTCAATATAATAGTAGTGAAATTTAATTGGATATCGTTTGCCGAAATAAAAAATAGTTGTATTTCGTCAGCTCAGTGGAACATGCCCCTATTTTAAAATATATTATTAATAAGCCCTTCTTGCAGAATTGTTTTCAGAAACGCTCCATTTCTGAATACGCCGTATATCAGCCAAAAATATAAACATTTTCGTTCAAATAGGGAACCTTTTTAACTCATTTTGAGATAGGGCGTTCTTCAAACGAATTTTAAAATAAGGTGTTATTGAAAAAAATCTCAGATAGGGCGTTCTTCAAACTCTGAGGGCGTTTTTTGAAAGAATTTTATAGAAATACCTACGCCAAAATATTATAAGACTTTTAAGGCTATTTTTTAAAGTTTAATTAACTTTATGTAAACTTTAAAATTGCTTTTAATGTGATTTCTCTAATGTTATTTGCTACATTTGAAATAAAAATGATTAAAAACGGAGCTTCTCCTCATTCCGTCAAACGATATCCAATTTAATTTCACTACTATTATATTGAGCACAGCTGTATATTATTGTAGTTTAAAAGAAAACCATTGTCATAATAAGCCAAAACTATAGAAATAGTGATATAGGCGTTTAACCGTGTCATAAGCACTTGATTTATTGGCCTACATCTTGAATCATGATACTGAAACCGCCTTACATATCGATACAGAGCTATTTAATGTTTTGGAAAAGTGCTATATGCAAACACACTGCCGTTATTGGGGTCATACGAAATAATAATGATGATAGAAGATGGAAAATTGCAGTAGTTGAACTTTTTTCTTAATTAAACAATGCCTCCCAACGTGTAACAAAGAATCAGTTGACTGAAACTGAAATGCATATCATAATATCAGCAGATTAACCATCCAGTTGTTTAACAATATCCACATGCTAAGGATTCAAATCAAACAACATTCATACACATCTTTTTTCAAAATAATTATTCCTATTGCTGGCACCAAAACGGGTGTTTTGATACCTATGTATGTATTTGGAATTCGTTAGCACTCGGTGTACGTCGTTAGCAATTAGCGCAGAAAAAACTGTAATTGTTTTCAAAATAAAATTTATTTTAAAGTGAAGTTTGTGTGTTTATTATTTCGCCATGCGTATATCACGATTCCAATAATGGACTTCATACGAATAGTAACGTAAGTTTTTTTGATACGATTGCCGATTCGATCACGCAATACATGATACGGCCCCTGTTTTCAGTTATAAAATAACACTGTCTTACAAAATTTTAAAAATTATTTGCACCAAAGCTGAGATATTTTTCTTCCACCTCAAAGCTTCGAAAAACATAGAAAAATGTGAAAAAAGTGGGGGGTAAACCGGAGAAATTCTGAGTTATTTCAATTTGACTGTTTTTTGAAAAATTTGCAAAATTTATCCCTGTTTTCTCACATTCAAACCTAATTATCTTCTTTGGTACATCTGCTATATCAACAATCTTTACTTTTATTCAAAAGGGAAGATTTTGCGCAAATTTTATGCTATCGCTCCCTTTTTTTGACTTCCCCATTTAAAAGATATCGTCGAAAATGTCAACAATCAAATTTAACGAAAACCTCATTTTCGTTATATATACCGAGCTTTGACGTCAGAAATCTATAGAACCGCTTAAGACACGACCAATTTTTTTCCTCCTATCTTGTAGGAAATTTTATAGCAAAAATTTCGGTATATACAGATCTTGAAAAATATGCAAACTAATTGTCAATTTCGGCCTTTACAAAAAAAGGGCAAGTTCAGAAAAAATTAGAGTTTTTTTTAAAATACAGTTTTATTGTCTTTTCACGTAGTATAACTTCGTTTCTTTCAAAATTCATAATAATTGTTATTAGATAAGATAACATTTTTTTAATTTTCCTGTTCACAATTTTCATATTTTAATCAAAAACCCCCACTCATTGAATGAATTTTGCAATGTAAGTCTAGGACTAGACACAACCATTTATTTGTTTACTAAAATCAGCTGTATATGCCTATTAACATCTCTGATTTTTGAGGTGCCAAAATCGAGTATTGGCGAAACCCAAGAAAGTTAAATACAAAGTTAAATAAAAATAAAAATTAAGTGTAATACCTATGACAGACATATGGTGTCTACACCACAATGTGTACTACAATGAAAGCTCAGGAAACCATGTAATAGCATAGTGACACACATTTGGTTTTCTATGACGTTGGCACCATGATCCAATAATACAGGTCGTGTCGATAGGCCAGCTGATTTTTATTTTTTTCTCGAATTTTGACAATCAACCCATTTTTCAGTACGATTTTGACTATAAACCCACAAATTACAAAAACAAAATACATAGAAAATTTTTGTGTGTTTGTATGTTTGTCGAGATGCTACGACCTGTTATGTTTGGATCATGGTTGGCACTTACCAGCTGATTAAACAAAATAAAAAAAAACAAAGTTAAAAATAAAATAAAAGAAAAATGAACTCAATGAAAACTCGAAACTGCGTGCTCCTTTGCCAGCTGCGTGCACATCTTTGCATATACAGTGGAACTTCTTTATAGTGAACTTCCCTACAATGAAGCTCTCCCTATAGTGAAGTCATTTTGAAGACACAGCTTTTTGGTTCTACTTTAGGTGCATTTTTGTCTCCTTATAATGAATTTCTATATAGTGAAGTTTTCTATATAATGAACAAATTTTACTGCTTGAAAATCAAGCTTCATACGTTTTTGTCTCCGTATAGTGAATTTTTTCAAATATGTTTTCGGTTACACTCAAATGACATAAAACACCTGATTGTGACAGACGAATTGGCTGTGTTCATTGCACTGCAACGTAGTACAATTTGCAACTTCACCTAATTTCAATGGTTTCTTGCCTGCTTTCATGGTACGGAACTCAATATGCTTTCGAACTTAACTATTGAAACTACATTTTCTCAACTCACATCTTGATTTTTTTCCAAAAAACCTTGGTGATCAAAGTGATCGAGACCAGACACAAAAGGAAATGCA
Organism: Sphenella marginata; assembly: GCA_951509765.1. Classification (NCBI taxonomy): domain Eukaryota; kingdom Metazoa; phylum Arthropoda; class Insecta; order Diptera; family Tephritidae; genus Sphenella; species Sphenella marginata. The sequence goes on along the minus strand of OX608079.1, from coordinate 31,820,591 downwards.
CGAGTCGTATGATGGGGGAGTATGTCTGGTTCTTGGCACTGTCAGAAAATGACAAGGAGGAAAAGCCAAATCGAAATCTAAGATACGCTTTCAGGAAATGTCGGAGTAATATAAAGCATGTATGATTTGATCAAATAACTTGTGATAAAAAGAATACGAAGTTATACTACGTGAAAAGACAATAAAACTGTATTTTAGAAAAAACTCTCATTTTTTCTGAACTTGCCCTTTTTTTGTAAAGGCCGAAATTGCCAATTAGTTTGCATATTTTTCAAGATCTATATATACCGAAATTTTTGCTATAAAATTTCCTACAAGATAGGAGGGAAAAAATTGATCGTGTCTTAAGCGGTTCAATAGATTTCTGACGTCAAAGCTCGGTATATATAACGAAAATGAGGTTTTCGTTAAATTTGATTGTTGACATTTTCGACGATATCTTTTAAATGGGAAAGTCAACAAAAGTGAGCGATAGCATAAAATTTGCGCAAAATCTTCCCTTTTGAATAAAAGTAAAGATTGTTGATATAGCAGATGTACCAAAGAAGATAATTAGGTTTGAATGTGAGAAAACAGGGATAAATTTTGCAAATTTTTCAAAAAACAGTCAAATTGAAATAACTCAGAATTTCTCCGGTTTACCCCCCACTTTTTTCACATTTTTATATGTTTTTCGATGCTTTGAGCACGAAAAAAAATATATCAGCTTTGGTGCAAAATCATTGTAAGACAGTGTAATTGGTGACTATAAGGTATTTACGTATATCGTTCCTATCGACGAAAAAGGGCGCAAAGCTGTTCGTCGACGAAGAAAGGCGCAAACTTTTTTTGTTTGAAGAAAGACCCATTAAAAATATTTTGAGAAAGGAAGGCGCTTAAAAATAATTTTTAAGAAGGAAAGGCGCATTAAAATAATTTAAAAAAAAGGCGCATTAAAACAATTTTTAAGAAAGAAATGCGCATTGAAATAATTTTTAAGAAAGAAAGGCGCTATAAGTTGGAGTTACTCTAAGCTGCTGTTTCATTTTATGTACGCATCCGCTTGTCATTTTCCCGCCGGAAAATGGGAAAGCCTGTTTTTAATTTGGTGTAGACCTTTGCTGATTTTATTTCATATTTCCAGCAAATGGAATAACCTGGAAAAATCTATACTTAACCTAGGCCCTGGCTAGATTTTCCCTATAACGGACAACTCCGCAAAGGTCTTGCCAGGGCTTTGCCATGGAATGCGTATGTTTTCCTATTTGCGAGCAATTTACCCTGTATTCTCCAAGGGGCATACCTAGTTTTGCCACGATTATTTACCTGTAATAGTCCTACCTAAATTTTTCCAACTTGCATCTGATAGCTTTTAAAATGCAGGGCCTGCTTAGTATTTTCCTAGCTTGGGCTGGCCCAATTTTTTTCAATCCAGCACCAAATCCCTTGTGAAGTTTACTGTAAATGTATACAGTGCGTCTTTTTTCGTCGAAATACTTGGTTATGTGCCTTTCTTCCTCGAAATATTTTTTAATGCGCCTTTCTTCGTCAAAATATTTTTTAATGCGCCTTTTTTCGTCAAAATATTTCTTAATGCGTCCTTATTTCCCGCAATATTTTTAATGCGCCTTTTTTCGTTGACAATTTGTTGAATGCGCCTTTCTTCGTCGGTAGCGACGATATGTATATATTTTATTTATTACTAGCAGGGTACCCAGCGTTGCTCGGGATGTACATAAGAAGTTCGTAAATTCCTACTAACCTCAATTGCGAAGACAATTTATTTTCACACATTATATCCCGCTTATGTCTACGGTAACCAACTAAAGTAAATAATAATAATAATAACTTTGAAATTTTGTCATCTCCCTTCCATCTAACTCTTTAGCTGTGCCTTAACATTCCCCAAGTCATCCCCAGTCATTTTTTCAAAGAAATTTCCAATATACAGAAACAACTCTTCTAGAGTTTTATTAAAGATATGCTGATACCCACATAGGGTGGCAGTGCACCTATGCAAATGATTTTTGATTTACCTGAAATTGAAAAATAAGTAAACAAAATTTTAATGCTTTATTGGAACACCATTTTTACCGATAACTCATTTATCGATAAATATGTATATCGAAATATCGAAAAGTTAGAATAAAAGCTGCCCCTTTCGGTTGATACCTACATATATTGTAGGATAATTTTAAGGTAATCATATTTTGTCCGATAACTCAGTTATCGATAAGTTTATGGAAATATATCGAAATATAAATGAAACCTTTGGACCTCCCCTTTCCTTTGATACCCGTATTGTAGGGAAATTTTTAGATTTTTGGATTTTTTGACGTATAATTAAGTTATCGATAAATTTATTGAATTATATCATTTAGAAAAATGGGGACTTCCTATTTCGGTTGATACTCATATTGTATGGAAATTTTGAGGTTGTAGGGCAAACTTATTTTCGCCGATAACTCTGTTATAGATTAATTTATCAAAAAAATATCATCTCTGTGAATCCTTCCAGGTCACAGAGAATATGTTTACAAAGTTTCATACTGCTAGGTGCATTAGTTTTATCGTGAAAACGTAACAAACATTGTTATCTTCACATTTATATATTAGTATGGTATGCTGATACCCACATAGGGCGGCAGGTTTTTTTTTGACAAACAATGTGAATTTTTCTTCATATAAATTTATTTAAGAAAAAAAAAATTCATAGGTTCCTCCCTAAAAATTAGTAAATCTTTTTTGTTTGTGGTCCGATTTTTATAAAGCAAAGTGCAGATCCCTTTCTGAGCTTCTGACGCTATATTTTTTGAAAGTCTCATCAAAATCCATTTCTTAGTTTCCGAAATCCTTAAGTTCAAACAGACAGACAATAGTTCTAAAAATGGATCAGATGAACCCTATAGTATTCCCCAAGTCACCCCCAGTCATTTTTTCAAAGAAATTTTCAATGTACAGACACGACTTTTCTAGAGACTTATAGTATAGAACCTTCCATGAGAATGAAAATGCATAACAACTTTTTTTCGTTTTTTGTTAGTATAAGAAGAAACTAAGATGGGCCAACGAATTAGTATATGTACTGAAATTATCAGGATTTTGATCTGTGTCGTTTTAGTATCTAATGTCCGTTGCTCGGCCTCCATTTTGTAACATATTAATCATTTGTCGGAAGCAGCAAGATCGGGTAAACGAAGTTTGGGCTCTATATCTCTAGATTAAAAATATACATATGGGCAAATCCCAAATAGTAGTCAATAGATCGAAGATTATATAGATGAATTCAAGTCGCAGTGTTTAACATACATTTATTTAAACACTACTCACTAAATAAATTTTATCAACGTGTAGAGATATATGTACGCTAGGCCGGGTCGATTTGTGGGAAGGCAAAAAAATTGTCCATTGCTCTGTGAAAATCATATTCTAGGGATCAAAATAAAAAACTTTGCTGAAACCATACCTCTAAAACGAATTCTGACGTCCCCGAATTTGGGTAGGGGGCCATGGCGTATGAGTAACATTACATTGACTACAAATGATACCTACCCAAAAGTTCGACCCAAATTGAGGAAGATCAGAACTCGTTTTAGAGGTTTGGTTCCTTCGGCAAACTTTCTTATCTTGATCCCTAGAATACGATTTTCACAGAGCAATGAGCGATTTTTAAATCGACCCGCCCCAATGTACGCATATTGTCACATGCGAAGCGAATGAAAATTTTGTCGAATTTCGCCGTCTCGAATTTCGGCATACGAATTCGTTATAAAAATAAACTATAGTTTTTTTCATTATTAAGGTGTTTTTGTTTAATTGAACTTGTAACACGTTTAAACCAAATTGGTTAAACTTGCATATAAACCGTGATCCAATAATACAAGTCGTGTTGATAGCCCAGCTGATTTTTATTTTTTTCTCGAATTTTGACAATCAAAACATTTTTCAGTACGATTTTGACTATAAACTCATATATTACAAAATCAAAATACATGGAAAATTTTTGGGTGTCCGTATGTTTGTCGAGCTGGTACGACCTGTTACAGTTGGATCATGATATAAACGTACATACACACATAAATTATTTCATTCGCTTTCATCGGCTTGGTATTCCTCGTCCAAGCTTTCATCAGCAGCTTTAAACCACCAACATATGTACATATATCCGCTACCATAGATTTTATTTTTTTTACCTTTGTACCGGGCCTACGTTGAAGCTGCTGTTTTACAAAACTTTTATAGGACAAATCATAAAGGCATGCATATCAAAAGAAGGGGAATCAAAGCAGCTTTACAATGAAATCGGTTTTATGAAAATTGAAATATTCGACTTTAAACTTTTTCGAAAATCTGAACTTTGACTGCGTATAACACTTGTTACATACCTTAAAAAAATGCATGCCAGTCGATTGCGTTTTTGTTTTTCAATTTTGTTAACAATCCACGGAAATTACCACAGTTCGAATTTCGAACTTCGAAAAAAAAATTACTACATTTTGGGGCTAACTTCGAAAAACGGGGTGTACACATTTTTTATTTACGTCTTCATCTATTCAAAAAAATTGTCAAAATGCGCCTTTCAGCACGTGTTTCAGAGGTGACATTAAATGTAAAGTTTTACCAATTTTTTTTTTAATAATTTGAGGTTTGCCCATTATTTTTGAGTGGGTGAATGGTGGACCCCAAATTCGGATTATTTCCCATTGTGATACCACATGGATCTTTAAACGACCCCCTACTCGAACCATTTTGCGGAATCCGCGAAGCGCAGGATGCCCTTTGACTTAGTATTGTCTAGTTCGCGGAGATGCCGGAGAATACCCGACCGATATTGCAACCTCTTACCCCACAGAGCGGGGCATTCACATAGGCGGTGCCTCACAGTTTCAGGCTCCTCTTCATCTCTGCAGCTTCTGCAGAAGTCATTAAATGGGATACCCAACCTTTCTGCATGTCTGCCTAGACCTATATGCCCCTTTAGAAGCCCCATAAGTAGAGAGAGCTCTTCTCTTCTGAGTTTAAGTAGGTCTTCCGACCTACTCGCACTAATTTCTGGCCATATCAATTTTGCATGACAGCAGGTACTGATCTTATCCCATCTGTCACCACGGTTGCCACTCCAAAAAAAATTTATGTACCATAATTTTCATAAAAAAGTACCTTTTTTTAATTTTTATTTAGATGAAAACTTTTATTGCTTTTAAAAATGTATGCGCATTCCATTTATATAAACTATTTTTTACACATTAAAGAATCTAAATTAAATATGGATTGTATTAAATACTGCTTTATACTTTTAGTTTTAAGTAAACATGAGGTACAAAAAACACTTTCCTATACCTGACATCAATGGCACCATCGCGAGTCTTGGTAACGCTAAATATTTCACGACACTTGACCTCACTTCGGGATTTCACCAAATTCCAATGAAGGACAGCGACATCGCAAAAACGGCATTTTCCACAATGAATGGAAAATACGAATTTTTGCGGCTCCCTTTTGGTCTAAAGAACGCACCCTCTATCTTCCAACGAATGATAGACGACGTGCTTAAAGAATTTATAGGTCGTATATGTTTCGTTTACATCGACGACATAATAATTTTTAGCAAAGACGAGGATACTCATTTAAGAGACATCGATACCATTCTCCACAGGCTTTTGAACGCGGGTCTCAGAGTTAATCTAGAAAAAACGCAATTCCTTAAAACAAGCGTAGAATTTCTAGGATATATCGTGACCTCCGAGGGAATACTCCCAGACCCAAAAAAAGTGGATTCCATTAGAAAAATGCTACCTCCCTCCAGCTTAAAGGAGCTTAAAAGTTTCCTAGGCTTAACGCCGTACTATAGGAAATTCATCCGGGATTACGCCAAAATTGCAAAACCGCTAACCATCCTCACACGAGGAGAGCACGCACAGGTAAGGGCGACTCAGTCCAAAAAAGTACCGATAAGCTTGGACACAGAAGCTCTAAAGGCATTCGTTAACCTCAAGGAGATACTGACGACATCGGAAGTCCTAACCTTCCCCAATTTCGACAAACCCTTCAATCTGACAACTGACGCCGCCGACTTCGCCATTGGTGCCGTGTTGTCACAAGATTACGATGGTAAAGATAAGCCAATAGCATTTATATCAAGAAGCCTAAGTACTACGGAAGAAGCATATGCGACCAACGAAAAGGAAATGCTCGCCATCGTTTGGGCATTGGACAATCTCCGGAACTACCTATATGGTGCTAAGAAGATACGAATTTTTACCGACCATCAACCACTAACATTTTCCCTCAGCAACAGGAACTAAAACGCAAAGCTGAAGCGGTGGAAGTCTAGGATCGAAGAATATAATTATGAAATAATATACAAACCAGGTAAATCGAACGTCGTGGCAGACGCTCTTTCTCGCTTAAAAACACAGGCAAATCCCCTTACAACGTCCATACCCGAGAACGCAAGTCAAAATGCAACCTCAGGATCAGAATCGGACTCGACAAGCGAGGACGGTTCAACAGGCAACACCGTCCACAGCGCAGAGCAAGATAATTCGGATCTGATACCTTTCGTGGAAGTGCCAATAAACGTATTTAGGAATCAGATTGTGTTTGGAGGTAGGCTAGAAATATTCGAGGAACCCCATCCCGGTTACTCGCGACACTATCTAGGGTCAGAGGGGATTAGCGAAGCAGAGCTTATCGACGTCCTCAAGAAAAAACTAAGACCAAACGTAATCAATGGCATTAAGATGCAAGAAGCTCATTTAGGACTACTTCAGAAGGTATATTTAGAAAATTTTACGAAATATAAAATCCGGGTAGCTCAGACTATGGTTGAAGATTTAAGAGATCCGGATAGGATTTGCGAGGTAATATGGGGGAAACATAAAAGGGCTCACCGCAATGCGACAGAAAATAAGAAACAAATCCTAGAGAAATACTACTTTCCCAGAATGAACAGTATAATCAAAGGGTATGTCTCGTCCTGCGAAACATGTAACGTCAGTAAATATGATAGACATCCGAATGAACCAGAGCTGCAAAAAACACCAATCCCATCACGTCCTTGTGAGATACTCCACTTGGACATTTTCGAAATTCAAGGGGAGAAATTCCTTAGTGCTATTGACAAATTCTCAAAATTTGCGATACTCTTCCATTTGAGAAACAAGTCCACTTTGCACCTTAAAGACAAAATAATAAAACTCCTTCACTATTTCACAACACCTGAAATTCTCGTGACCGACAATGAGCGCGGTTTAATTAGTCCAATAATCCAGAACCTGTTAGATTCTTTGGGAATCAAATTGTATCGCACACCATCTCAAAGAAGCGAAGTGAATGGTCAGGTGGAAAGACTCCACTCCACCTTAATTGAAATAATTAGATGCTTGAAGATAGACAACCCAAATTTAAGGACAAAAGAATTAATTAACATAGCACGGGATAGATATAATAATTCAATTCACTCGGTTATAAACCGAAAGCCAAGTGAAATATTTTTTAACTGTGGCAAATCCTCTAACTATCAGGAGCTGTTAGAAAAAAGTAGGAAAACTAATCAATATTTGAAAGCCTTGCTGACAAAAAAGCAGCTAGACCAGATCCAACGTCACAATAAAAAAAGATCTCTACCGGAGCGTTATGACGAAAACGATGTCATATACGTGAAGGACAAACAGATCAAGGGAAAACAAAAACCCGTGTATAAGAAAGAAATTGTTGCAAAAGACAACAAGGTATCAGTCACTACGCTAAGTGGCAAGAAAATACATAAAACCCACATAAAAAATGTCAAACGAAGGAATACATATCCTAACACATAAAACAAAAATATTTAAATAAAATTCAAGAAAATATGAATAAAAGTTAAAATTAGAGAATAAAATAAAAATTAAAAATAATACTAAATAAAAAATTAAAAGAAAAGGGGTAGTTTATCTAACAAGAGCGGGCTTGTAAGTGGGACAAATCGTGCCTTAATCGGATAACACGATTACTCCATAGCCGGTTCGAGAAATGCTAACACCCCTAGTCCAGAAAAAGAGGATATGGTCATTACTACAAGAGCGGGCTTGTTAGTGGGATGAATCGAGCCTTAGTAGGCTCGTAGCGCCATCGAATTCGACAAATGGCTACGCTACTTCCAAACGGGATTCTGGCGATCTCCCCATAACTGGTTCGAGAACAGTATGATCCTCTGTCCTATACAACAATTGAAAATGCCTCCCTCGCATAATCCGTTGGAGAAGAAACAGAAAAAACACAATTTAAAATGCCTCCCCTAATCAGTTGGAGATGCTTCCCTCGCTAATTTGTTGGAGAAGAAGAGAAAAACAAAAAAACATAATTTAAAATGCCTCCCCTAATCAGTTGGAGATGCCTCCCTCGCTAATTTGTTGGAGAAGAAGAGAAAAACAAGAAACAAAAAAACATAATTTAAAATGCCTCCCCTAATCAGTTGGAGATGCCTCCCTCGCTTAATTCGTTGGAGAAGAATATAAAAAAAAAAAAAAAAAAAAAAAATTGTAAGCTTATGCGGCTAACCCGCTAAGCAAGAAAAAAATATATATTTAATTGATCGCGCCTAACACGCAGCGAAACCAGAAAAGGAAAAAAGGAAAAATTACCCTTTTTCTTTTTCTGCAAACTCGATCAACAAAAAAGAAAGAAAAATTAATTTCTCCAAAAAATGTTTTTATTTTATTTCTATTTATCTAATACATACTAAAATCAATTTCTCCAAAAAAATTTTTATTTTATTTTTGTTTATCTAATACATACTAACATACAAAAGCGTTTACAAAATAAAAATAAAAAAAAAAAAAAATTTTTTTTTGTTCAGTAACTTTGAATTATGTAATATGATTATTTTTATTGTTTTTGAAAAAATGAAAAAAGATTAACTGTTAATTACTAAACCACTACTACTTACTAAAACACTAACACACTAACGTAAAATAAAATTAGATATTTTGTGTTGCAGATTCCCACTGCTGGCAAATGCCATCAGCGGTCTGAACATTTTCAATTACAAGGCTCCGATCGTAACAATCCAAAATGGAAACGGGTGGATCATTGGTGGGTCATTCATATTGGTACACGTCATCAATCTACAGCAATATGCTACAACTATGAGGCAAATGAAAAACTTAACAAACCGAATCGAGGACCAGACACTGGCACAGCACTACATTAATCAAACGCTAGAACGACTTCATGAACTAATGGGCAACACAGGTAAAAGAAGAAACACTCGATCTATTGACTGGCTAGGCTCAGCGTGGAAATGGATAGCAGGATCACCTGACGCAACGGATTGGAGCAATATCCTTCACAGCCAAAATCAGATAATTCAGAATAGCAACCGTCAATACAGGGTCAATAAGAAACTATTCACGGCTACACAGGAGGTATTGAGAAAAATCGACGAGGTTGTGGACCGCACGAATAACGTGGAAAAGGAAACAGAAATCATGGAATTCGGACAAAACGCACTTCACAACATTTTTCTTCTTCGCGAGGATGTAAACGAAATGGTGCGGGGATGCCAGTTGGCTAAGAATGGAATTGTCAACACCAACCTACTGGATATGGACGAAGTTAACTAGATTCTATCCGAAATAGAAACGCTCCCATCAGAATATAATAGAAGCAATCGAATATGGCCAACCGTCGGTATTGACTAACGGGACACTTCTCCTCTACGTCCTTTCAATGCCAAAGGTAACAGCTAAGAAGTATAATCTACTGGTCACTCGCGCTGGAATCTATGGAGGTAAGCAACTAGATCTTCCTTTTGACAGGATGCTCATAAACCAGGAAGAGTCGTACGGCCTAAAAGGAAACTGCTTGGTAATCAGCTCATCCACGGTATGTAAATCAGAATCCTTAACTAAACTGGAAAAAAGCAGTTGCCTACCGCGACTCTTAAAAGGTGGAGAAGCCAACTGCGAATTCATCAGACAGAATGGGTCACATATAGAGCTGATAAACGAGAATACTGTGTTCATATCAAACTTCCAAGGAGTAATCAAAAGTAGCAATGCCTCGAGTACGGTAAATGACACCTATGTAATCCAATTAAATAACGAAACAGTTGCCATTGGTGACCAAGTATTTTCTAGCTATGAAACCATTACCGCACAGGCCCTTCCAGCAGTACTATCAAAGGTGAAGAGCCATACAATGAAGGTCAACCTAGAATACGTCCACGACCTGACTATGGGAAACATAAGGTATCTTGGGTACGTTAATGAAAAGGTCAATTTCTCTCTCGCTTCAGAAATCCTCTCAATATGCGCAATTGTTCTTATTGCCGCCATGCTGTGGAAATGCTATAATAAAAAGCTAGACCTTCCGCCAGTTGAAATTCCGACTCATTGGTCAGATGACACTCACAACAACAAAATCATTAGAGGAAAATCAGCTCCTGAAATTTATCGCCTGGACAATAGCCTACCAGTCACACCAGCCAGTACCAATATGTCGCCAGGAAATTGCAATTACTCTCTACAAAATTTTACCCCATCGCGATTTTCGACTTTTGATCTTTAAAGGGGGAGGAGTTATGTTGCCTTATACCACCAAACTTGCCACACACGCGCAAGCGACAATAACAATATGCAATATTTGGGAATTGCAATGCAAGCATATTGATCAACACGCGCAACCCAACGGGTGCGAAATACCGGCAAGTGGTGGGAACTGCAACGTTAGCGATAAGCTTAGTTTAGGAAGTTAGTTAGTAAGAAAAATGAATTGTAAAAATCAGTTGGAATCGGAACCGCATTAGAAGCGGAATAAACGAATAAGCAGCTTAATCAATTGTTTTAGTGATATCGGTGAACAGTTAGTTCACCGCAACTTTAATTGTTTAGAAGCCCCATTCCTTGAGGGCTTAAGTTTAATGTATTAAATACTATTATTATTTTTAGGCAACATTAGTTAGCAATAGGTATATATCATGCTTTTTATTAAAGCATTCTTAGTGGGTGTCTTATATTTATCTTTTGTGATCTGCACATTTATAAACTTAAAGGAAATACTGATTTTAATAGTCTTGAGTTAACATTAGGTGCAAATAAAGGGCTTCATATCAAATCAATTAAGCCCATTTAAATATCAGCAAATCTCTATTCACAGAAACGAAAAATTAAAAAGCGCTTTTACCTAATTTGCTAGGCCTAGAGGATGCAAATACCTATACTTACTTATCCATTTTTTGCAGTTTGGATTGATGGCTGGATGCTATCAGTTTCACTTTTTTTGTTAAGCGGGATGCTTTTCAGCAAGATGAAACTTTGTTTTACTTCGCAAATAACTGTAAAAAGAAATAAGCGATGAACTATTTATGGCGTCTTAAAATCGATTATGGTGAAAAAGTACCATATCGGCCAAATCAGTACCAAAGTACCACCGCTAAAAAAAAGTACCACTTTTGGACCTAAAGTAACAACTTCGGCAACCGTGTCTGTCACTTGCTTCCTGGAGGAACATATGCCACGTAAAGAGCTTACTAGTCGCGAGCGGCATGCCTACACCCTTCCAGGACTGTGAAAGCGGAGCGAATGCATTGACTAATTTTGGCCTATCTTAGGCCTTGCTGAAAGCCGTGGGGGTAGGAAGGGTGTTCCTCGAGGCAAGCGCCGGCCCCCCAGCCCCAGTATTGGCGGTCTAAGCTCTCTTGGTCGCCGCTCCCTCACCTGTAACTACTAAATTACCCCTAGCACCAGACTCCAGCATCGCCTGGAGGCTGCGTACTCTCTCCCTATCAGCCGCAGCAGGGCTGGTAGAGGCATCGCACGAGCGCCGTTACCTATGGGGGTTCTCCCTCCGACTTTGTTGGAGTGTCGGCCTCCTTACTTTTTTTAATTTGATTATTTTTATTTGTTTTATACATGTTTTTGGCCTCACGAATAGCGGAGAAAGAGGGTCGTCCGCCCCGAGCAGAGATCCGCAATACCCGGGGTAAGGCCAAAGATTACAACTGGGATTGGCCATGATCCCAGAGGGCACCGTTAGGGACTGGGCTATTTAAAGGGGCCCCAGCCATGCTGATCCTCGGCACGGTTCAGCCCCTTATCTCGCTACCATTGTCAGCAAATCACCTCAATGCGCCTGGGCTATTGAAGGAGCAAAGATATGATGACCTCAGCTGGATACCTTCCGTACGAGAGAGTACTAATGTACTAACCTGTCCAGAACACTGTAGTATCCATTACCAGTCGGCACCCTCTTGGTAAATAAGCCCGCATGTAAATATTTGTTGGACATTTTAACTGCGCACACACAACAGGCCAAAAAGCAGTTTGCTCTTTCATCGATTAATCTAATCTTGATAAACCTGCCTTTGCAAGAAGGTTTTCAAAGTGTATATTTGCAGCTTATTTATACTTTCCATACTAAAAAATATCTCACAAAACACAGTTGCGGATTCTCGCTTTTCTTTTAATTTATGATACCTACTTTATTAGCCAAACCCCTTTTTCCCTTTTCGAATATCGTTTAAAAAAGGCGAAGAGCGAGAAGCGAACAAATACATACGTGCGAATTTTGTGTTCAGTATAAAGCCAAGTACTAAGTTCACAGCCGTGAAATTCCGCCAGCAACATGCATTTTCCTTGCCGTGAAATGTTGCTAGCAACAATGAGAAGAAACGTCAAAATGCTGGCAGCTTTGAGTGTCAAAAGAATAGAAATTCATAGAAGTTTTAAGAAATGTCACTTTTCCCTCAATTTTAAATGACATTGTCAATTTAAAAAGTCGTGAAAAAATGTTGCTAATGTCATGTTGCGCTACATTTACACGCCGTGAACTGAGTACTACTTTGCCGTGAAATACAAGCGAAATTTCACGGCTACTTCACGACAAGAAATTTTGTATGGATTTTGACAGCTGTTTTACGTGAAACTCAATGTTAGTACCTAGCTTAAGGGTATAGGTAGAAGCGGAAAAATACTTGCGGATTTTTTGATTAGGATCGGGCTGAAAATAAATTAATATGGTCACACCAAATTTGGTTTAGAATTTAAATAACGAAGAAAAGAGTTTACATTTTAAACCATAAATGTCTTAAAATTAAAAAATATTTTTACATATCAGCTGGCGGGATGTCTACTAGTACCCTGCAAAAAACGTAATACTCCGTTCCATACTCCATAGAGTACTCCTTAAGGAGTATCGAAGTACTCCCACATTTATCCTTATTCATATAAAAAAGGTTGTCCAATTTACATGGTGATGGCCGATAATTCGATCACCTAATCCAACTCGGAGTACTAGATTTCTTTGCTTTTGAATACTCTATATACCACCTACATGAAAGTATTCCCAAAATACTCCTATTGGATTACTCAATGGAGTATTCAACAGCAAAGCGAGAGTGGAAGGTGATGGTCGTCAAAAGAACACAGACCCCCTATATCGCTTTATTGCAGAGTACTCTATAGATTAATCTTTTGGCAGCATTTTCTAAGTACTCTCACTTAGGTTCCCCATAAACTATTCAGAAGGGTGCTCCGACATGGATTAGGAGATCCAAACACCGGACATAGCCATATAAATTGGACCACCTTATTATATGAACGAGGATAATTGTTGGAGTATTTCGATACTAAAACATTTTTTACAGGGTAGCACATTTTACTCCGAATCTGCACACACACACAAACCAATAATGCAATAACGAAACTATCAAATTTAAATACTGCAATATTGAACACAAAGACATAAAACTCCCAAATTATTGAATATAAACCATTTATAACACCTTACCATTTTCTACACAATGTAAATTTCAGTTTTCCTTCATTCCACTTAGTCGGAGTACCTCCATTTATTGCCTTCCACACCGATTTGCAAAAAAAGGTGCCAAACTAGTAAACAATGGCGACGTTTCCCTGTCTGCCCTATCCACGGAGATACGACCATTGTAAATTCCTACAAGTGAAAAATCTTCACCAATTCCTTTATTATGTAATCCCTCTGTCAAAAATTGTGATAGCGGAACTATCAGTGCAACAAGCAGAGTTGTATTCAAAAGCTTAATTTTGGCCCGCGAACAATTTGAAAATGAAGGAATTTCGGGGTTTCAAATGAAAAATTATGAGCGGATTGCTGTCGTGTTTACATATCATACATTTTTAAATTCTTGATTAGTTAAATTAATTAAAATTATTTTAATTAAAATATAAAAAAGAAAATGGTTCCAAAATGTGTGCCTAATGACAAAAACATGTTTGCTAGTATATTTCGCGAGGTGCTTTTTGGCAGCTCGGAATCGTTCAATCTCGTACAAGCTGAAATGGAACTTACGAAACAGAGCTTGGTTCGGCGTTGCGTAAACTATTATAATCAAATGTAGTTAAATGTACTTTTCCTCGAGAATTCTATTAATATCATTTATAAAAGTATTTGGCAATAAGCAATTCGTCAGATGTTGTTAGTGTCCACGCCTCTGCACCATATAGCAGGACGGGAGCGATGAGTGACTTGTAGAGTGTGATTTTCGTGCGTCGAGAGAGGACTTTACTTTTCAATTGCGTACTCAGTCCAAAGAAGCATTTATTTGCAAGACTAATTCTACGTAGGATTTCTAGGCTGACATTATTGTTGGAGTTTATGCTGGATCCAAGGTAAACGAAGTCCTTCACTATTTCGAACTTTTTGCTGCCAGCAGTGGCGTGGGTGCCAAGGCGCGAATGCGATGACTCTTTGCTTGATGACAGCATGTACTTCGTTTTGCCTTCGTTCGCCACCAAACCCATTTTTTCCGATTCTTTTTCTAGTTTGGAGTAGGCAGAGGTTACGGTGCGGTTGTTAAGGCCGATAATGTCAATGTCGTCAGCATATACTACCAGTTGCGCGCTTTTATAGAATATTGTTCCAGCGCGGTTAAGTTCTGCAGATTGTATTATTTTCTCCAACATCAAATTAAAGAAATTGCACGATAGGGGGTCACCTTGTCTGAAACCTCGTTTAGTTTCAAACGGCTCGGAGAGGTTCTTCCCAATTCTGACTGAGCTGGTGGTGTTGCTCAATGTCATTTTGCAAAGCTGTATAAGTTTTGCTGGGAAACCAAATTCAGACATAGCGGCATATAGGCAGCTCCTTTTCGTGCTATCGAAAGCGGCTTTAAAATCAACAAAGAGGTGGTGTGTGTCGATTCTTTTCTCACGGGTTTTCTCCAGGATTTGACGTATTGTAAAAATCTGGTCGATGGTAGATTTTCCAGGTCTGAAGCCACACTGATAAGGTCCAATCAGTCTGTTCACGTCAGGCTTCAATCGTTCGCACAATACGCTTGACAAGACCTTATATCCGATATTCAAAAGGCTGATTCCGCGATAGTTGGTGCAGTTTGCAGGATCACCTTTCTTGTGGATTGGGCACAGAACGCTTAGATTCCAATCTTCGGGCATGCATTCATCCGACCATATTCTGCACAGAAGCTGGTGCATACGCCTTACCAGCTCCTCGCCACCATGCTTAAATAGCTCAGCAGGCAAACCATCAGCGCCAGCTACTTTATCGTTTCTTAACCGGGATATTGCTATTCGCACCTCATTATAGTCGGGTTCTGGGGCGTCAATTTCGTCGTCTTCGATTGTGGGTTGGGGTCGAGCTCTTCTCTGGTTTCTTGCTCAATATCTCCATTTAAGAGGGCAGAGAAGTGATCCCTCCATATCTCTAGTATTCTCTGAACATCAGTCACCAGGTCGCCGTTCTCGTCCTTACAGGAGTTTGCCCCGGGTTTGAAACCTTGAGTCATTCGCCGAATTGTTTGATAGAATTTTCGGGCATTATTCCCATTGGCTAGAATCTCAAGCTCATTGATTTCACGCTTTTCTGCCTCTCTTTTTTTTGCCCGGAAAAGTCGCCTCGCTTCCCTTTTCAACACGCGGTAGTGTTCATACACACTCCTTGTTGCAGTCGATCTTAGCATTGCCTTCTAGGTCTCTTTCTTTCTTTTCGTTGCTGCTCGGCTCATCGTACCAGTTGCTTCTTCTCGTTCGCCGGAATCCAATTACTTCTTCGGCTGCGGTACGGAGTGCTCCTGTGATGTGCTCCCACTGCTCATGCATTCCACTGGGTTGAATTGTGCTCTCAGAGAGCAGGTGTGAGAGTCGGTCTGCAAAATCATTGGCGGTCTGTTGCGATTGCAGCTTTTCGACGTCCAGCTTTCCTTGCGTTTTCTGTTTCACCTGTTTTGTCGTCCAGAGGCGGGTACGAATCTTAGCTGCTACTAGGTAGTGATCGGAATCGATGTTTGGACCTCTTATTGTGCGAACATCTAAAACGCTAGAAGCATGCCGTCCGTCTATCTCAATGATCTGGTTTCGCGTTTTTCGATCGGGAGACAGCCATGTAGCCTGATGGATCTTCTTGTGCATAAACCTGGTGCTGGCAATGACCATGTTTCGGGCACCGGCGAAGTCGATCAGCCTGTACCCATTTGGCGAAGTCTGGTCGTGCAGACTGAACTTCCCGACTGTGGGTCCAAATACACCCTCTTTGCCCACCCTGGCGTTAAAGTCACCAAGCACGACTTTGATGTCATGCCACCACAAATCACACGCCAAATCTGCGCTTGTCGACATGCCCACTCCAGTAAATGTTACAAGGTGGTTTGTTCATATTACCTTGCCCCGTCCATCGCATCTCCTGTATGGCGGGGATGTCAGCTTTAGCCTTTCTCAGGGCCTCAACCAACCGGGCAGCGGCACCTTCCCCATTGAGGGACCGGACATTCCAGGTGCATGCCCTTAAATCGTAGTCCTTGTTTCGTTTGCGTGTGTCGTCATCTAAAAAGGTGGTTCTCATATCCGAGGCTTTTTTGGATTTCATTGGTACGTTGTTTTACGTGGTGGGTCCCAAACCCAACGCACAAACCGTTCCACGGGAGGTTGTAATTCAAGTGCACGTTTATATAGCGAGCCGCTTGATCCAAGACAGACGCCCGCTTGCAGCCGCACCACTAGGTGATCAGACGCTGCTTGTAAACCCCTGGTAGGCCCTTAAACCGCTTATGTACGAGTGGCCTTGCCAGGTTGTCGCTTTCTCACGTTTAGCTCACCACCAAACGGGTGTTCGGTGGCTACCCAGAGGATACTTGGACGCAAGCGCCCGGAAGTAGTGAGCTCCTTGGACCGCATGCAAAAGAATCGCTCTGGCCATTCCCAAGTGAATGGCTATCAGAAACTTTCCCCACTTACGTGGACTTCTACACGCGGACCTATCCTCTATCCATTCAGTTCAGTTGGTACGTTTTTAATTCTTATTGTTTTTAATTCTGTGTGTTATTAGCCTCAAATTGTTATGGCGGAGTGGGGAGGTGCTGGTGCTCAGTGAAAGGTGAGATGGGGCACGCCACAAGGAGGTGTTCTTTCTCCACTTCTATGGGTTGTCGTTGTTAACGGCTTGCTCCAGAACCTTGAGCGCAGGGGCTGTCAGGTGATAGCCTTTCTGATGACCTAGCAATCCACGCCAGGGGAAAGTTTCTCGGTACCGCAAGGGTATCTGGGTATCGTGACAGAGTGGTCCGAATCCTGTGGACTGGCTGTCAACCCAAGTAAAACGGAACTAGTCCTCTTTACGAGAAGGTATACTTGTAAGATTAACGTCTTTGTATTGCCCTCCATGGGGGGAGTACCGTTGGTGCTTTATGAAAAGGTCAAGTACCTGGGGGTTATCCTGGACAGGAAGCTGTCCTGGAAGCTGAATGCAGAGGACAGGGCCAAGAAGGCATCAGCCGCTCTGTACTTTTGCAGGGGGGCCATTGGCAAACGATAGGGCCTCTCTCCAAGGGTGGTTTACTGGTTGTATGAGATGGCGGTAAAAACCATTCTTTTTTATGGGGTAGTGGTCTGGTGGAGCGCGCTGGACATGGCTTACACCATGAAAAAGATGGTCACGGTGCAGCGAATGGCCATGGTGGGCATTAGTGGAGCCATGCGGACTACTCCTACCCTGGCATTGAATGTTATGCTCAATCTGCACCCTGGTGACCTGGTAGGAAAAATGGGCGCAGCTCGGGCTGCAATTAAGCTCCGAGATGCTGGATATAAGCTTGTTCATTATGGCCATTCCAATATACTATCGAGCTTTGACTTCATTCCTAACAGAACGGATTGCTGTGCGCCGATCTCGAGGGGTTTTTCCACTCACATACCCGCAAGGGACGAGTGGACAGGCGAGTAACCTATTTGGGGGAAGGGATTGGTGAATCTGTTTACAGATGGGTCAAAGCTTGATGGTTGTGTGGGGGGTGGTGTTTATTGTCAGGAACTTGGGATCAGCATTAAATTTAAGTTCCTGATCATTGTAGCGTTTTCCCAACGGAGGTTGCCGCCATTAAGGATGCGGTGGATGGGATGCTGTCCAGCGCTTTCGCTGTAAAGGAGTTTAACATCTACTCCGACAGTCAGGCGGCAATTGGGCCGCTGAGTGCTAGCAACGTTCGATCGAGGACAGTGAGCGCCTGCCTGGAAGCGCTTACGGTTGCAGCCGACTACTTCAAAATAAAAATTGTCTGGGTGCCAGGCCACTGTTATATTCCCGGCAATCGCCACGCGGATCTCTTGGAGAGTACTGGGTATTCCCCTTACCACCTGTGGTCTGCTTCTGGGCAGGTGGGCTTTGAAACAGCTAAGCAAGCGCTGGGCTGACACCACCTTATGTCAGGTGTCGAAGTCCTTCTGGCCGGTGGTTGACTCCGGGCGATCAGCGGAGTTAGTAGGGCTCTCCAAAGCACATCTTTCCTTGATAATTGGGGTAACGGCGGGGCACTGTCCGATAGGGATACACCCGGTGCGGTTAAATTTTCTTGAAACCCCGAGCTGCATGGAGGGAGTCGAGGTGGAATCATCAAATCACTTCATGCTTAGTTGTCCAGCGTTTGCTAGGACCAGGCGCAGGTATCTCGGGTCGGACGTTCTTACGTCCCCGGAGGACGTGTGGAGGATCGATGTGTGCCAAATCCGGAGCTTTATTGTCACTACACAGCGATTCGCCAAACAAACGTAGGTTAATAGGCCCGTCCACAATGAACACGACGGCGGCGAACGACAACGACGAAAAACTAAAGCTTGACGATATTTGCCGTCAAGCATTGGCGACATGATTATAATGAGAGCAGGGGCGACAGGTGCGAATCATCTTGAAAAGTAGCAAAAAATGTTGTACAAAGTGTGAAAGAGACATATTCTGTAATAATTATAACTTATTTTACAAGTTATTTACTCTTCCTTTCGTTTTTATTGTCAAAAAAAACCAAACGCCACCATCTGCCGCTTGTCAAAATAGAATTAGATTTAATCTGGCGACAGCGGCATCTGTGATTGATTGCCGCTTTGTCGCGTCGTGTTCAAAAAATTCCTCCCCATAAGAACACGTGTAAAAATAATTTGACAGATGCCGCTTGCCGTTTGCCGTTTTCATTCTGGTTACCACTAATGTCACCGTGGAGACAGTGTCATCACAACGGACCATTAAGTGTCTAAGTGCGCTGTTCCCACAGTGGAATAGCGGCCACCTAACCTAACCTAACCTCAAAAATAAGTTTTCTATTAAAAAGCTGAATTGCTCATAGTCGAATTAATTATACATATGTATATTAGCCGTGTTTTTTTTTCTACGTATGCGTTTGCGCTTAATATTTGTATGGACCGCTAAGCGCACAACATTAGGTGTGTTCGTCTAAAAGTTCAGTAAGAATTATTCAGTAACGAAGTTTTTCTCTCTTCTGTTAGATTCTCTCTCAATGAGAGATGATTGCTAATTTTTACGCGAACGGGAAATTTGCAAAAAGTTTGCAAGTTTAGCTGTCAGCTGATCCACGGTTGCATGTCATACAAAATCCAGCCGTGAAAAAATATAATTTTAATTAGATTTTCGAGCATTTTTATTAAAACTGCAAAAACTAAAATTTATTTGTTGACAAAATCAGCTGTGCCAAAATCAGCTGATTTTCGTGATTGCTAATTTGTGCTGGCTGAAATTTATCCAGTAAGAACAAGTTCTAGCAAAATAAAATGTCATTTTTCTCTCTCAATTCCTCTCTCCTTACTGGATAATTTTACATCGCGAACGGAAAAATATCACAAAATAAGATATTTTGTACGAATTTGTACAAATTATTTCCATCGCGAACACGGCTTTTATCTGCAACTAAGAAATAGTGGCTGATAAAATCAGTACTTCCAAGAAGTTTCCATTCATTTTGCAAACTGCCTTACCAACTTCCAGCAATCTGTTTATCTATCATCGCTTAATAATAACCGGAATGTCAACAGAGGAAATGTATGTATGTATGCGCCTTGATAATGGAATAGGCGCAATTGCAGATGACCGTTTTATTTTAGTCGCAGACGCAGATGTATATAAGTGTAGGAAAAAACGGTGACAGGTAATAGTATCACTGGTAATAGTGTCAATTGACACTATTTCCGTGGTAAATTGGAAATGGTGTCAATTGACACTATTGCGCTTTCGAAATGGAATTAGTGTCAACAAGAAAATGGAAAATAAGTCATTGACACTATTTCCAAACTGAAAAGGAACTGAAGGAAAATCCCCAAAATCAAAATCCCCAAATCAAAATTCCCAACACGAAATCCCTATTTTATGTGTGAAATAAATTCAAATTATGTGTTGGTTAGGTAATTATGCTACCTTTCATTTGAGGTACCACTGTTGTAGGTGCAAAACCGCGTATGTGCAAAATTTTAAATTTAATTTAAAAAACAACCCTGGATCCCCAATTCGGGGCGTGATCCATGGTATTTATGTGCAGAACTCCTTTCCGCATTGGCGGCCTTCGGCCCTGAACGGTGGCAACATGCCCACTCTATGGGCGGGATCCATGGTATTTTTGTGCAGAACACCTTTCTGAGTTGGCAATAAAGATAACATAAAGGGAATAAAAATACAGTGTACATGCATATACATATGTAAATAGCTAATAACATAAGATGAAAATTTGAAATAAAAAATCGCGCGATATAATAATCATTAGTTTCAGGTGATAATAAAAATTTTAAAAAATACCATGGATCCCGCCCATAGAGTGGGAACGGTGGCAACCACCCGGAGTTGGAATGGCGTAGCCCAGGGTTATTTTTTGAAGCGCGGCCGATGGCCGCCAATGCGGAAATCAGTTCTGCACATAAATACCATGGATCACGCCCCGAATTGGGGATCTGACCTAAGTCAATTTTCGGTTTTTTGTTGATAACTTTTCACTAAAACAAAAAAATTAAATTTCGACTTCGGATCATTGATACCAAGGTCAAAACGCCTATTTTGACACCCCTATTAGCGCATTCATATCACTCAAAAACGCATAATAGCAATAGAACTCATACTTATAGCAAAATGAAAAAGCGCCTAACGCTAATGAAAGAATTCCTAACAATCAAAAATGAATAAATACCTAATTAGGCGTTTCTTCTTTTTTGTTTGTTAGGCTTTCTTTCATTATGAAGAATAACCTAACAATTTTAATGGCGAAATGCCTAAAATGTTAGATATTCTTTTATTATGAACAACCGCCTAGTTCCTATATGAAATATTTAGGCAATATTTAATTTTTGAAGTTTACTTCTATAGCGGCATGCATTTGGGAAAAACTGTCACGAAAATTGGAAGACAACAACCATATGAGTGTTGTTGTTGCGAAGCTACAGCGCTTACAGTATGTAGGTATAATTAAATCCAACAAATGATGTGGTGAGTAATCGAGATGCTTGGTAGAAATACCTTCAAAGGTGTCCCCATGTGTGAAATACAATGTTTGCCGCATTGCATTCAACAGTGAAAATAGCCTAGCTGAGAGGCATTTGATTGTTTAACTAGAAGTCGCGGGTTCGAGTCGCGACAGGTTGAACGTTTTTTTAAGCTTTTTTTTTTTTTTATTTGAAGTTTAAACCCACCATTCTTTTATTTGAGCGTTGAAAACCGCACTCCGGTGCCAGAGAGTTTAAAAGCTAATTTACCATACTTACATACATATGTACATATGTAAATATAAATTTGTGAAATATATGCATATGTACATATGAATGTACACATGTGCCGCTATTTATGAGCAAAATATTGCATATTTTGAGATTTGAAATTACATATACTATGTAATATTCTATTCAGTTGACTGAATTCAGCGAGATGGCCAGCTGTTAGACGAGGAAGAGTTGGAATTAATGGAGTCACGATTTTACTCCGAAGAGGAGGCTGACACAATTTGTCCAAATGGTATACGATTGTTTTTCGATAATCATTCAGTTGCTAATTACAATAATAAAATTTTAAACTCTGCAATCGAAAAAGTCCTTTCCGAAGCAACAGATGTATACATTGGTTGCCAAGGTGTTGAACAGCAAACTTCTCTGAGGCAAAAATTACACAAAATGTCCGTTATCGATACAGGAGGTTTGCCTTATGAAATTACGTTGGTTGTCAATAAACCATACATCCTAACAACTAATATTGACGTGTCAGATGGGTTAGCTAATGGAGCTACCGGAAACTTAATTTTTATAGAATATAATGACAATGGGGAGATTGTTCGTTTATGGCTGCATTTCGCTGATTCTGCTAAAACTGGTGAAAAAATCAGAAGAAAAGCAGCGTCGTTAATACATAAGTACAATATTTCACAACTGGCAGTGCCAATAGACCGAAGAACTTCCTCTATACCATTAACACGCAATAAAACAGTTCTTGTAAAGCGAAACCATTTTCCTCTGGTCTCTGCGTGTGCGATAACGATTCATAAGTCACAAGGCGGTACATTTGGTGAGATCGTCTACCAGTATGATAAATCACATGCTCAACAGCTACTATACGTTGCATTATCACGGGTAACATCGATCCAAGGGCTTCATCTTGTCTCAAAAAAAAATGATAGAACATTTTATCACGGCCGGAGACCAATAGTATCCACAATTGAGTTGCGAGCTGAATTTGAAAGGCTTAACTTGAATCGACTTGAAACAATTGAAAATGTATTATATGATTTTATAAATGCGAGAAATGGATTGTCATTATTCACTTTTAATTGTCAAAGCTTACGCGCTCATTTACAAGATATTCAACTAGACAGAATAGCATCAACGTCGGATTTTCTAATTCTTTCCGAGACGTGGATTGATAATGATACGTTTTTAGACATTCCCAATTTCGATAAAGTAATCCAATTTAAAATACAAAATACAAGAGCTGGTGGGGTTGCGATCTACCATAACAGACATGACCGGGGTAGTGTTGTTACTCCACAAACAACACTCAACGCAAAGCAATTGGAATCAATGTCCGTTCAGATTTCTAAGGTGGGAGAAATATGTGCTTGTGAGCATACATTGGGTAGCAACAAAACAATTGTAATTTTAGCAATTTATATTTCTCCCAATAAAGCAATAACTAAAATTATTGAATTCATCCACGAGGGTTTAATAAAATATACCACAAAAGATTACCACAAAATGTCAATGATTTTATGTGGAGATTTCAATGTAAATTTTGCCTCGGATACATCAATCTCATTAATTGAATTTCTCGCCACCAAATTTAATTTAAAGCTTTGCAGCAGTCGCACTGAATCTACAACGCGATCAAAAACAGCAATTGACGCCGTGTTTCAAAGGAATATTGATAAAATTGAAACTAAGACATATGTTTCATATTTTAGTTATCATAAGCCTCTTGTATCTTTTGTAGAAATTTGATTAATAAAAATAATAATAAAATGAAAAGTCTAAAAATATTCCTTAGTTTAATTTAAAGAAGGTTACACTTCAGAATTACCGATATCTGCAACAGAGTATAAAATCACCATTGCTTTATTTCAGAGTTTATAATTCAACATCATCACGCTCATAATATATATATTATATAATATACATATATATTATATATTAGTTATATAACTAAAAGAGAGAGGAAAAATGTATTGAAAAAACTGAAAGATCAGGTTGATTTTAGTTATTCTGCATCAAAAGTTGAAAATCGCCAAATTTCACATCCACCGTTCGTTTTCTGAGGCGACGATATAGCAGCTAGTGATACTTTGTATGTATATGTGTGTGGGGAATTTTACGAACTAACCACACAAAACTCATAGCAAACGCACCATAGACGGCATTTGACATAAAAATAAAAATGTCGATATGGCATATGTGGTAAGCGTGCGAATGAGCACGCAAAAGGTCGTGGGTTCGAGGCTTTCTTCTTTTTTCCAATTTGTTGTTTTTTTTTCATTGTGTTTTTTTTTTTTTTAATTATTTAATGCAAAACGGCACTTACATCATAATTGAATTTGATTTTTCTTTGTAATGGAATTTATTACGGTTGTGATATTTTGTGAGAAATATAATTACCGATATCTGTAAACAAACGAATTTTCATAATTTTGTTGTTTACGTTTAGGGACCGATATGCCGAAAGATAACAACAGGGCTCGTGATAGACGGCGAAATGCTAAATTATAGAAGTAAACTTCCCTTGGGTGTGCACGGCACACACTTTCTTTTTTTTTTAGTCGTTAGTTCGTTAGGCCTTTATTCGCTGAGCCCCCAATCACTAATAGTGCACATTTCGTAAAAGGAGAAACCATAATTTTGTAAATAATCATATAATAAAAATCCATCTCTTACAACACTGCGCTGCGCAGACAACCGCTGCCTTAAAAAGCAATTGTGTCAATTGACACTATTTCCATTTCCAAAAGCGCAATAGTGTCAATTGACACTATTACCTGTCACCGAAAAAACAGGCCTATTATAATGAAAGTTTTTATCGTAGCGTGCGGCATTCCTTTGAATTGATTAATTTATTTATACCAATAGTTTATACCCGTGGATTTCATCCCACATTTCTACAAAAAATATGCAATGCATGTATGTAAATAAAATGAATTAAATTTTTGTAACCCTATATAACCCCTTACCGAATTGAAACAACATACAAAACAAAATATGAATATTTGTTCCGAAGTTGCTTTGTTAGATGTACACTCTCCGTATAAGGCTCATAATTTTCATCACATCGGAGTCATAAAAAGCTCCTATATAATCGTATTTTTGAGTGTGAAATTTGTCACATACGTATTTAAGACACTCATATGGGACTTCTAAATTATGAACACTCCGAGAATGTTTGTAGAGAATTAAAAAAAAAAATTGGGTCAGTTTGCATATATTTTCTTACTCCACAAACAATTTATTATAGGGCGTTTTGTTGAAAACATGATCGATAATAGCTGACATCAATTTAGATATCTCCTTAGAAAAAGTAGCTTCTACCTCCTGGTAAATTTCATTCCAGTTGTCATTTAAAAATAAATTCATATTATCACCCAGCGCTTTGTCGCCATTAAAAAGATTTTCGAAATGGAAAAGCACTTTCTTGGGCTTAACGATGGCTCTGAATTTATTGGTTTTCATATAAGTTGCTCCATCCCTTTCTATGGGCAAACCCACCCATTGCAGTATGAAGTCAGCATCAACTGGAAATAAAAAAATACTTTCAAATATAAATTAGAAAATAAAATTATATTTTAACCCCTAGTTCAAAACAACACACCTATTAAACGACGTAGCTGAAAAATTACCGAAAGTAATGGGCTTTGAAAGGAATTGGAAATGTAATTGGAAAATTTTCAATTACATTACAAGGAATGAAAATGTAATTTAAAAATTCCAATTACAATTCCTCAAAGGAATCGCCAAAGTAATTGAAATGCTGAAAGTAAATTTGTGTATAAAACGTATTACGATTGAAATGGGTGGACCCTTCGGAGCCATAATTTCATAATTTCATTAGGCATTGCCTTTAGCCATGGGAACGCCGTGAGTGATGTCCTAGTTTTGGACATTCCCATATTCTC
This sequence comes from Sphenella marginata, assembly GCA_951509765.1. NCBI lineage: Eukaryota > Metazoa > Arthropoda > Insecta > Diptera > Tephritidae > Sphenella > Sphenella marginata. The sequence goes on along the minus strand of OX608079.1, from coordinate 31,794,736 downwards.
AAAAACATTGGAAATATGCCAATAATCTCTTATCCCTGCTTATAATCTGCAATATTTCGGGGAAGTGCTTGATAAACATGACTTAACTATATAGGTTGAACTGATCGGGCAACAACACGAAATTACCGTTTGTCGTTGTTTCGTACTTATGTCAAAAGGCACGTGGGATACAAACGCGCAAAAACGTTCAGACTTTTTTATAAGCTTTTCACATACATTACACTCACAAATCACACATTTTCCTAAAATATTATTACGAAGAACTCATTAAATATCAAATTAAAGTGATTTTTTATTAAAAACCAACAAACTACTCAAGCGAACTCAGTGGCTTTTCCAAGAAGTGCAACAAAGAATGTAAACAAAAAACAGAGAAGTGATAGTTTGACATAACTACGATGAACAAGAAGAAGACCATATGTCATGTACATTAACCATATAAATTATTAAGTCATGCTTGATAAATATGCTTTAAACCAGGGTTCGGAATTATTCGTTTATAATTATTCAAGTATGTACTTATAGTTTCTTACACGCGAACCTGAACATTAAAAAAGCAAATTTACATTCCTGTTCGCCAATAAGAACGCATAAAAAAATCCCCATCGTTCGTATACCCGAACACATGCTCGAATGTTCACATATACCAGATGTACATATATACATGTTGCTTGCCATCACTGCATATACCAGATGTGTAGATGTGCCTGAATAATCGTTTTGTTGTTGTACATGAATCATGTTCTAAACCAGTGGTGTCCATCCCATAGATCAATTGATCACACGTATTCTTACTCTCTATCGTTCAGTCGTTTTCCCACAACATATATTAATTTGCAGTTCATTAATATGGGTAGTACAAGAATTTTATCAAATGCAAAATCTATAAAATACCGCCTTTATTTAGCAATGTGTAGTCTTAACAAGTAACATCCTTGAATTTTTTATCTGAAAGTCTAACACATTCCAAATTTTCTATCCCAATTCAATATGTTGTTATTTTGGTTTAAATTTCCCACTGGTATGCTCCCATTCTCTCGTTCTCACTCATACACTCACATTTTTCATTTTGGACAGCACTGTTCTAAACCAAAGATCGGCAAAGCTAACTCAAATGAGCCTTACGCTCTTCACACGTATGCTTACCAAAGATGACTTGATACGAAACTCTCTCCCGCTCTCTCATTTTGGTCCTCGATTATGCAGTGTTGCCTACTTTTTTATGTGTGCGCTAGTTGGCAATACTACACAATCGAGGACCATCTGACATTAGATACATAAACAATGAGGAGCCAGAAAGCAAAAAACGCACCAAATTTGGGAAAATCAAACAAGTGAACATTTCGATAAACGTAAAATATCGCACGATTGAGAAAAAATATTTAAAGTATGAAATAGTACAATCTAAGAAAATATATGCAGAAAATAACATTTTTTTCACGCATTTGAGTGGTTTACAGGTATAAAAAAAAGGTTACAAGATACAAACAATACGCCTTTTCTTTTTGTATTATTTTGAAATATTTATTTTAATTAAAATTATTTTTATTTGAAATCATATTATTTCCATTACCATGTTATATTTCATTACGAAATGTACGTCATTAAGGATTTTACCTTATTTTAAGAAATCTTGGAAACTATAACATTATATTATGAATTATTTTTTATTTCATATATTTTATTTGTAATATATCTTGTCTCATTTTATACGTTCCGAGCAAGACAAATTCAAAAATTAATTCGATAGCACCTTTTTGATCTGTGGGAATTGCAAAATTCCTAAGGAGCTACTCAAAATGCCCATATTTTGTTTTCACCATACTGGCATCATTGGAAAATGTTATAAAAAATGACCACTTTTTGACCGCTCTCAGAGAGCGCGAAGTTTCGTATCTAGTCATCTTTGATGCTTACGCTTTTCATTTTAGTTGCTGCTGAGAGCGAAAAACCAGTTTCGCCACAGTGGTGCTAGAACAGAATTTTCATGTCAGTCGCTTCGCAAACAGCAAAGGGGTAACACGTACCGTCGCTTTGCTGATTGCTTCATGGCTTTATGGATTTGAAATGAATGAAAATATTAAATCTTTATATAAAGATTTTGACAAATATGAGGGCGTGGAAAGGGACAATATTTTTTTGGAAAAAAGAGAATATGCTTTTACAAAAGTATAAGCAATGGGTTTCCCAAAATGGAAATGAAAAATGTATAAATGCGAAAACAATGTTAAAAAGGGATAAAAGCAAAAAAAAAAGCATATTCTTTCTTTCCCAAAAAATATTGTCTGTCTCCACACCATCATATTTATCAAAATCTTTATGAAAAGAGTTATAATGTCTCTTAATATTATATTCCCTGGTCCCTATGGAAGCATAACATAAGATACACTGCATTTGCCCAAAGGCATCTGGAATCATAAAAAAATGCTTAGCAGTCAATTTTAGTGGGGCATAAATATTGTCATATAATTTAGGCATCAACACGACTACGTTGTTACTTCCTTGCTGTCGGTTAAGCAACTGACGCGACAGTTTTGTTCTTATCATCACTGTAGCGAAGTTACTCTCCCATTTACCAATACACTCTCACATACCTTTTTGCCGATCTCTGATCTAAACTGAACAAAATTGTTGTGTGGAACATTCGCAGAATGTTGGAGTAGTAAATGTACATATGTACTTATTAAATCCTATGTTCACCACTACCATCAGCGACATCTACAACCATTAGATAAAGTCTCTGTTTGGCAATGGCGTTGCTTTTTTTGTGCATTCACAATGGTTTATTTAAACAAATTAATTTTTATAAAATACGCTTAAACAAAAGCACTGCTGTAATTAATATATAGTTTCGCATGTAGAGGTAACCCTATATGATGGGGAATTGAGGGTAATTTAATTCCTAAAGTAATCATTACTACCCAGCTCTGATGACCACCCTAATTTAATACATATTTTACCTTGCTGACACTTTTCCTTATTATTGTAACATTCTAACTCTCAAGGATATCTGGCATATAGGCTTCTCAATATGTCCTACTACTCAATAAATCTAATACAGCCCCAAAAAATTGCATATGTATATGTATGTACTTCCAAATATCCAGCCATGGAAATCATCGCAACTAATAACACGTATTCGTTTGAAATTGTTCAATAAATACGATATTGGACAAAACTTAATTTTAACAAGTAAGGAAGTCTAAGTTCGGGTGAACCGAACATTAAATACCCAGCGTTAGTTTTCAGGAAAAGGGGGCGTGGTTTTCATCCGATTTCGCCCATTTTAAAAACCAATCTATTCCGAGCCTAAACAATAGCGAATTTGGTGGACGCGGCCACGCCCCTTGCTTATAAAGCTTTAACCGCTTACATGAGCCAAAAGTACTGAATCGATCTTTTCAAGGGTTATACCATGTCCTATATATAACTTTGGAAATGAAGGCGTGCCATGCCCATAACTTTTAACGTATTTTGTGAAATTTTTTGATATACGGATATATGTGTCCATTAATCAATATTTCTTCTTCTTTAAATGGCCATCTAACCGCCTGAGCGATTTTGACCGTCCAACATAGCTCGCCAGTCATTTCTTCTTTGCGCCAACTGGCGCCAATTGGAGACCCCACGAGATCGCAGGTCGGTCTCCACTTGGTCCTTCCATCGGAGTGGTGGTCTTCCTCTTCCTCTGCTTCCACCGGCGGGTGCCGATAAGTATACCTTCTGGGCTGGAGCGTCTTCGTTCATTCGCACGACGTGGCCTAGCCAGCGAAGCCGCTGTGTTTTAATGCGCTGTACTATGTCGACGTCTGCGTAAAGCTCATACAACTCATCATTAAATCTTCTTCGGTACTCGCCGTCGCCAACGCGTAGAGGCCCATAAATCTTTCGCAGAACCTTTCTCTCGAATACTCCCAATGCAGCCTCGTCAGATGTTGTTAGTGTCCACGCCTCTGCACCATATAGCAGGACGGGAGCGATGAGTGACTTGTAGAGTGTGATTTTCGTGCGTCGAGAGAGGACTTTACTTTTCAATTGCCTACTCAGTCCAAAGTAGCATTTATTTGCAAGAGCAATTCTTCGTTGGATTTCTAGGCTGGCATTATTGTTGGAGTTTATGCTAGATCCAAGGTAAACGAAGTCCTTCACTATTTCGAACTTTTTGGTGCCAGCAGTGGCGTGGGTGCCAAGGCGCGAATGCGCTGACTCTTTGCTTGATGACAGCATGTACTTCGTTTTGCCTTCGTTCACCACCAAACCCATTTTTTCCGCTTCTTTTTCTAGTTTGGAGTACGCAGAGGTTACGGCACGGTTGTTAAGGCCGATAATGTCAATGTCGTCAGCATATGCTAACAGTTGCACGCTTTTATAGAATATTGTTCCAGCGCGGTTGAGTTCTGCAGATTGTATTATTTTCTCCAACATCAAATTAAAGAAATCGCACGATAGGGGGTCACCTTGTCTGAAACCTCGTTTAGTTTCAAACGGCTCGGAGAGGTCCTTCCCAATTCTGACTGAGCTGGTGGTGTTGCTCAATGTCATTTTGCAAAGCCGTATAAGTTTTGCGGGGAAACCAAATTCAGACATAGCGGCATATAGGCAGCTCCTTTTCGTGCTATCGAAAGCGGCTTTAAAATCAACAAAGAGGTGGTGTGTGTCGATTCTTTTCTCACGGGTTTTCTCCAGGATTTGACGTATTGTAAAAATCTGGTCGATGGTAGATTTTCCAGGTCTGAAGCCACACTGATAAGGTCCAATCAGTCTGTTCACGTCAGGCTTCAATCGTTCGCACAATACGCTTGACAAGACCTTATATGCGATATTCAAAAGGCTGATTCCGCGGTAGTTGGTGCAGTTTGCAGGATCACCTTTTTTGTGGATTGGGCAAAGAACACTTAGATTCCAATCTTCGGGCATGCATTCATCCGACCATATTCTGCACAGAAGCTGGTGCATACGCCTTACCAGCTCCTCGCCGCCATGCTTGAATAGCTCAGCAGGCAAACCATCAGCGCCAGCTGCTTTATTGTTTTTTAACCGGGATATTGCTATTCGCACCTCATTATAGTCGGGTTCTGGGACGTCAATTTCGTCGTCTTCGATTGTGGGTTCGGGTTCGAGCTCTTCTCTGGTTTCTTGCTCAATTTCTCCATTTAAAAGGGCAGAGAAGTGATCCCTCCATATCTCTAGTATTCTCTGAACATCAGTCACCAGGTCGCCGTTCTCGTTCTTACAGGAATTTGCCCCGGGCTTGAAACCTTCCGTCATTCGTCGAATTTTTTGATAGAATTTTCGGGCATTATTCCCATTGGCTAGCATCTCAAGCTCATTGATTTCACGCTTTTCTGCCTCTCTTTTTTTTGCCCGGAAAAGTCGCCTCGCTTCCCTTTTCAACTCGCGGTAGTGTTCACACACACTCCTTGTTGCACTCGATCTTAGCGTTGCCTTGTAGGCTTCGTTCTTTCTTTTCGTTGCAGCTCGGCACTCTTCATCATCGTACCAGTTGTTTCTTCTCGTTCGCCGGAATCCAATTACTTCTTCGGCTGCGGTACGGAGTGCTCCTGTGATGTGCTCCCACTGCTCATGCATTCCACTGGGTTGAATTGTGCTCTCAGAGAGCAGGTGTGAGAGTCGGTCTGCAAAATCATTGGCGGTCTGTTGCGATTGCAGCTTTTCGACGTCCAGCTTTCCTTGCGTTTTCTGTTGCACCTGTTTTGTCGTACAGAGGCGGGTACGAATCTTAGCTGCTACTAGGTAGTGATCGGAGTCGATGTTTGGACCTCTTATTGTGCGAACATCTAAAACGCTAGAAGCATGCCGTCCGTCTATCACAATGTGGTCGATCTGGTTTCGCGTTCTTCGATCGGGAGACAGCCATGTAGCCTGATGGATCTTCTTGTGCATAAACCTGGTGCTGGCAATGACCATGTTTCGGGCACCGGCGAAGTCGATCAGCCTGTATCCATTTGGCGAAGTCTGGTCGTGCAGGCTGAACTTCCCGACTGTGGGTCCAAATACACCCTCTTTGCCCACCCTGGCGTTAAAGTCACCAAGCACGACTTTGATGTCATGACGGGGGCAGCGCTCGTAAGTTTCCTCCAGGCGCTCGTAGAATGCATCCTTTTCCACGTCGTCTTTCTCTTCCGTCGGAGCGTGGGCGCAGATAAACGAGATGTTAAAGAATCGTACTTTTACGCGGATTGTAGCGAGACGCTCATTCACGGGTGTGAACGACAGTACTCGATTACGGAGTCTCTCTCCCACCACAAATCCCACGCCAAATCTGCGCTTGTCGACATGCCCACTCCAGTAAATGTTGCAAGGTGGTTTGTTCATATTACCTTGCCCCGTCCATCGCATCTCCTGTATGGCGGTGATGTCAGCTTTAGCCTTCCTCAGGGCCTCAACCAACCGGGCAGCGGCACCTTCCCCATTGAGGGACCGGACATTCCAGGTGCATGCCCTTAAATCGTAGTCCTTGTTTCGTTTGCGTGTGTCGTCATCTAAAAAGGGGGTTCTCATATCCGAGGCTTTTTTGAATTTCATTGGTACGTTGTTTTATGTGGTGGGTCCCAAACCCAACGCACAACCCGTTCCACGGGAGGTTGTAATTTAAGTGCACGTTTATATAGCGAGCCGCTTGATCCAAGACAGACGCCCGCTTACAGCCGCACCACTAGGTGATCAGACGCTGCTTGTAAACCCCTGATAAGCCCTTAAACCGATTATGTCGGAGTGGCCTTGCCAGGTTGTCGCCTTCTCACGTTTAGCTCACCACCAAACGGGTGTTCGGTGGCTACCCAGAGGATACTTGGACGCAAGCGCCCGGAAGTAGTGAGCTGCTTGGACCGCATGCAAAAGAATCGCTCTGGCCATTCCCAAGTGAATGGCGATCAGAAACTTTCCCCACTTACGTGGACTTCTACACGCGGACCCATCCTCCGTGTATATTTACATAATTTTAAAAAAGTGGGTGGTGGCACGCCCACGGATTTTATTATGTTGTTTGTCCCTATTTGAAAATCAGTTTTCATTGCAGATCTTTATGATACTTTCACAGTGGCTTGTTAATAGTGAAATGTTGATATTTTGTTTCTTCACTTGTGGGCGGTGCCACGCCCATTTTCCAAAGTATTACCAAAAAACCTTTCAATATCACTAATAACATCATCAGGTGAATGAGTGTACTAAATTTAGCATTATGTCTTTATCAGTTAAACAGATATTGCATATTCCGGTTTCCTAACTCTTGTTTAGAGAACTTTAGTCCAAAAAGGGGCGTGGTCGTTCATCGATTTTTCTTATTTTCTGTGGTAGTACTCTACATAATCATAACATGCCTGGTACCTAGTTACGTAAACCTATCTCACACCGTTCTGAAGTTATTGTTATAATTTGAAAATTGCTTGACTCATAAGTGGGCGGTGCCACGCCCACTTTCCAAAATTTTGAAAAAATAATGTAAAGAATATGAAAATTTATGTATGTACCAAATTATATTATTATAGCGGTATCAGTTAATTAGATATGGACTTTTCAATATTTCCACCTCCTTTCAATATAACTTTTATAAAAAAGTAGCCGTGGTCGCCAAGCGATTTCGTTTATTTTCTATAGCTGAATTTAACACAAAAATAGTATGCCCTCTACAAAATTTCGTAATACTAGCACAAACTGTTCTGAAGTTATTGAGAGTCAAAATTTGAAAATTTCTTCAAATATATGTGGGCGGTGCCACGCCCCTTTTCAAAAAATTTGATAAAATCGGCCTTAGAACATCTAAATCAATACATATTGCAAATTTTGTCATTGTAGCTGCTTCTGATATTGAATTAACTCGTTTTATATGTTTTTCGAAATTTTCGATATCGAAAAAGGGGGCGTGGTTATCATCCGATTTCGCCCATTTTCAATAGCAACCTACCTTGGCCAGAAATATCGCAATTTTTACTCAAGTTATCGTGTACACGGACGGACAGACGGACGGACGGACATGCCTTAATCAATTCCTCTTTTCAACCTAAGAACTTTCATATATGGAACCCTATATCTAACTAGATTATTTTGCGCCGTTACATAGTACCGTTATGTGGACATAATTATAATACCCTTGTACTAGTACTAGTACGCTGGGTATAAAAATTGTTAATCTAATTGTTTCAGTAAGTTTAGAACTTGGGACATTTGGGTTAGTCGTTAGCGAACCTTTTTCTAAACTTTTGCAATTTCAAGAATTGCTCATAAAAACAACGTTGACCTAACATGCCTACTTTTCTGGGTAGGTATTCAAACAAATGTAAATATGTATAATAATATGAATATACCCATAGTAATATTGTTTTTTCCAGAACCGCTAATGGGTAGTATTAAGATACGTCCTTGAACTTTGTAGTCACCTATCAAGCTGGAAACTGGTACTTTAAAGCGCATCTCATGGCTTTTGGTTAGATCTTTCCCGAAGCCTCTGTAAAAGTAGAAGAATAAGAATATTACTGGACATATTCAATTAACAACAATTTCTGCAGTCTCTTGCAATAACCGCTTGAGTCGAGATAACAACGATTTTAGTTATCCACAGTCCCATTCTTGCTCTTACAACTTAGTTTATAACTTCAATAACAAATATATTATTAGCAAATAAAACTATATTGTGGAGCTTAAGTGACTTTATACTAATCAATATTAAGTACCGGTGTTCTTGTTGTTGTAGCGAAGTTTCACTCCCTAGTCATAGCTCTATTTACAAAAAAATCAATATTTTTCAACGGGTTGGATTAGGGTTGGAAGCACGCCACAAAAACAGGTACCTGTGTTAACTGCAAATATAAATTTTACCCGAAATTTTGGGAAACTAGAAAATAAGACGTGGTTATTATAGGGAAAAGTTCCCAATCTCATAATATGCAGTGATATTATTCGAAAGAAGTTTTATTTCATTGTGTACCATATCAAGTGTGATATCTTAAGCATAGACGTCAAAATTTTGAGAAAATTTAACACCTGTTTTTTTTTTATATTCTATATTGGCTTCATCCTGCATCTCGTTCTATCATTCGTTAGAAGATAGGAGCAGCGGATGCGCCATATTGAAGTGCCTCAAATGTAAACAAAAACCTTCAGATTTGTTCAAGAAAATCCAAAACATGTAAAAAAAGAGCTAAGAAGCACTCAAGTATTTTGTATGTATGTAACATTTATTTCATACTAGCAGGGTAACCAGCTTTGCTCAGTATGTAAGAAAGTATTTAATAAATTCCTGCTACCCTCAATTGCGAAAACAATTTACAGACTGAGAAGGTTCAGAACAATATTTATTTTCCCACATTATATCCCGTTTATGTCTATTAATTTTTTTTTCATAATATTGCATTGTCATCGGGACCTGAACTATGGTGAAAATTTCAAAACAGATTTAAAATCGAATGCAAAAATCCGCGGACAGATACGACGAAAGCGACCTAATAAAAACATTTTAATAAAAAGGACTAGAAAAAGAGCTAGGAGCTAAAACAGAATTTTGGAGCTAAACGCCAAAAAAGCGCTAGATCTAGCTCTAAAAGAACGAAAATGGCAACACTGGATAACATATCACACTTGTACTGATACACAATGGTTTTATTTAAGACTAAAAATTTGTATACAGAAGTTTTCACATTTAGAAATAAGAAACAAAAGCATGCTTGTATTTTTGTTTAACAAGTATGTAGATATTAGTAGAGTGTTTTAAACATACAACAGTTTTTGCACAAATGATTATGAGGATACTTTTTATTCTTATGTTACTGTTAGACACTATTACTTTGCTTACCTGACTTTATATGCGGTAGCATTTGCAACTCCATAAATTTTATTATTAAAGAATGTCAAGTCAATATTTACAGGATTGTCAGCACCTTGTTTCAGTGTAAAAGTTCCAGCATCAATTGGATCGATTTTTAATAGATTTATGGATGCATCACCTACATAATTAATGAAAATGTTAAAACACGTAAACTATTATCGCCAACACTGAATATAGTTTTAAAAACTTTATTCTGTAGCTAATAAATAAATTTGTTGACACAGTGTGACCTCATAAAACATGTTACATTTAATTTCAGCTAAACTCTATAAACAAAGAGAAATGTGAATATGATTGACCAATATTTGTTAAGTAAATATGTTAATTAGAACGTGTGTTAAGCAACGACTTATGATGATGGGCCATTGGCTTTAAGACGATTAGAGCAAACTCTTAAGTTTTCCGTATCTACATACATCTACCATTTCATTCACTCAACAAAATATTTGTTTTAACAACAATAAATCATAAATAAAGCAAAAAGAGATGCTACACTGGTTACCTTTTCATTTGGAAAATTGGTATGAAAAATACTGAGACCACCTTTTGATTTTCCGGAAATTAATACTTTAGTTACATTTTTATACGATGTAGGATACCCTCAGACCTATCGGTCAAAGAATTATCCATTAATTACAGGGCACATTTTTAAGTTCTTACCTTGATTTTTATCGTGTAAGTAAAAGTTGACTGCTTTTAACATACAATCATCGTCTCCATGTTTGCATGGTTTCGGGCCGTTAGCTGCAAGCATCGAAACAGAAATGAAATTAATTAAGAATCGAACATCTAACTTATTGTGTTTGCAGTATAGCTCCAACTCCCAAATTTAAAAAAAGAAGTATGGGGATCGGTAGATAACCATTAGGTGGGCACAACCATATATTTTTTTCGGGGGAAACAATAACAATAACAACAACAGTTATCAAGGATGGTTTTACCATCTTTTTCTGTTCAATTGAAAAGGCTCCTGTATTCACAGCAAAACTTTCCTCAAACAAAATTTGTATTCAACTTTCTAACATTCTGAAGTATTGAAAGCTTTAAAATACATACATGCATACATACTTAGTTAAGAAAAAAAATAAAAGTTATATCCCAGCAAAATTTTTGCTTACCTAGAATCGGAGCTGTAATCCAACGAATATTGTGGAACACATTACCAACTATATGAAACCACCGATTATTTTAACCCAGGCATGTCATTAAGCGAAAGCGCTTGCTCTTTGCCTTACTGAGAAGGATTTTTGGAATGCATATTTAGAATCTCTTTTTTTATATTACTCGGTTCTCTTATGCATTACTCAGAATCGATTCTGTAATGCAATGCTGCCATTATAACTGGTAATGGAAATAATCATCGGGAAGTATTTCTTGATTACATAGGAACTCATTTTGTAATCGATGTTAGGAGAAGCGCTTGCCAAAAATTTTGCTGGGATGGTAAGATGCTGAGTGAATTACTGGGTGTAAAACATGGGGACCATCTAATGGCTCCTTTAGCTCAGTATGACGAACAAAATTCATTTGGCTTTTTTTGGCTCAAAACAACAATTGAAACAGTGGACTACTTTTCCTTTTGCACATTATCTATGTATGTAAACAAGTAGTATTTTTCAAGTCTTGTCGGCCTTCGAAGAAGTAATTGTCAGGCACGTCCAAAAATATGGAGAGAGGTATCAATAATCCGAAAGCGGGAAAAATATATTTTGTTGTAATGAATAGTTATTAGTAAGAAATTGTTTTTTTCGTTTATTTAATTTCATGTGCTTATGTTAGGTTTTACTTCTCGCTTGTTTCACTTGTCACCATGGACTACTATTTTTTAGTGGTGGCTGATGCAGCTTTGTTTCATAAATGGTCATTAGCAATAGTTTGCAAATAATATACATATATAGATATGCTGTAGCCATTGAGTGCCAGAATACACTCATAAAGACCGCTTGAATCTTTGGACCCCTCTAAATTAATTTTTTTTTACCAATGTAGGTACCCATAAATAAGATTTTTATTCAGTTCAGTCCTGGTAAGCGAAAAAAAACCTTCGTCAAGCTTATGACACTGGGTTTTCGTATAATAGATTGTATCTAGATTCTAGAACACCTGTAAACTTTTCCTCTGCACATCGTTACATCACATTCATCTATGGCATTCCAAGGACAGCAGTCCACACTATATATCGCACTTGTTACGTTAAAGTGTAACAACTCAAAGTTTGAAAATTTTGAGTAGAGACGAAAAACTGTTTCCGTAAATATTAATAATATATTCAATTTCAATTTCAATTTCAATTTATTCAATTTCTCAAGTAGTACAAAGTAAGACTAAGGTCTTTTAATAGTACTTCAACTATATACATATGATTACAAAAATAACTTATCTATATTAAGTATTTAAAGGCTAAAGTATTTCAGGTTATCTAAGGATTAACCACTAATAAAAATATAATGAATTCATAAAATAACGACATGTTGAGTTTAAAGTATGATAGGATTTAGAGAGAAAGAGATAGTAGTGATATGCCTAGATGTCGTACACTTAAAATGAAGCAAAAACCTGTAAATTCTTGTCTTGTAAAGAAAAAACAATGTAATTGCACGAAAATATCATTAAAAATAATATAACCGTTGTTTCATTTTTATTTGTTTATTATTTGCACGAAAATAACAAATTTTTGAGTTATTACTCTTTCCTTGACATTTTTTTTATATACGTAGTGGTATTATTTTGAGTTGTCTCTGTTTAACTGAAAATTCTCACTAGAATTGATAAATATGATTTGTTATAAATAGGCACAATTCAAAATGTTACACTTTATGTAATAATTAATACCTCCATACAAGTGGGTATGCAAGTGTAGGGAATATGTATTTGATGCCTAGAAAACCCGTTATTCAATTAACGACGCTAATTATTATAATAATTATATACTTGATTTTTTTTTTTTTTTTAATTTGCGAACAGATATTTTACATTTTAATATGCTTTTACACTCAACCGTACTAAATCACACTTACGAAAATCTGCCATAATCTGCGAACAAGCGCAAATTAGTGAAAATATTATCGCATTGCAGGTATACATTTTGGATTGGTTCCTAAGGATTTTTTTATTTTTTTAAGCTTTATTAAAAATTAATCCTTTGGTTTTCTTTTTGATATTTTAGAGTTGTTGTGATATAAATGTTACATTATTCGCGCCAGATACCGACACTTATTAACGATTGAAATAAAACTAAGGAAATCAGTGAAAAGCTCAATCTTTTATACGAGAACAGTCAATAATTGCATTCACTCTTCAAACGAAACAGAATGCAAATTAAACTTGTAACTATAACTTTCTGTGCTGTGCTACTAAATGCTATTCCGTAATTTATCGTACCGGTTTATTTGCTTTAGTAGTAGTAAAAACACTCCCCGAAGGTTAATGGAAGTGTTATCGATGTGGATAGTCAGTATTGGATATACGGTTTGTTTGCCATCATTCAATCATGTACGGTATTTGCCATTTAAAATGCGTAGATGTCCTTAAATCTATCCAACCACTTTTCTCTCGAATACCACCAAAGCTTCATATGTTTTCAAAACAGTGTTGCCACGAATTCGAAAAAAGTGTATCAGTTTCTGAACAAAAAATATATCAAAAGAATACATATCAGATTTTTGAGTTTTTACTTCATTGAAATTCATGTTTGTTTAAGTAAAGTTGAATAAAATCACAGTGAAACAGTGAGCCAGGTACTGACAACATGATTATATCCCTACCAACCATACGCGGATAAAAAAGTGGATAAAATATAGGTCGCGCTATCCACAAATGAAGATAAAAAGTGGATAGTTTTCTATGGGCCGCGTGCAGATTTTATCCACTTTCCCCATGTTCATGTCGTGTTCGTGTGAGCTTGCATCGCCCTCGCACTCACTCAGAAATGCCGTAAGGAAAAACATATCTGCACTCTTTTAACAAAAAAAAAATACTAAAACAAACCTGACAGCCCGCAAAGTCTGCATACTTTTAGGCGCTACTAGGGTTGCCGTCCAGCCCGCTGGTACTACATATCGCACGCTAAATCAAAAACAGTCACAACTCAAAATTTTTTTAGGTCGCTTTCTAGGCATAGATTGCCTAATAAAAAGTAGTGCAGCGAATACATACAATAGCCCCTATTACGGTTGTCAACAGCAAATGTCACGTCGTATTAATATCAACATCAATATCAACGTCGCGTCAATGCAAAAGTGGTATTTACTTCATCAATGTATTGACGTTGACGTGTTATCGATAATTTAATAGCAAAACTACGATCCTTATACTTTTGACAGTTGTTTATTTACAATTTGTTGCGCATATAATTCTGCTTAAGATTTAAATTTTTGTTTAAAGATGTTTTTTTACATTATAAGCCGGAAAAAGCAACGAAAATCGCGGTAAAACTTTCGGTAATACTTTCCATCGAACGTCAAGTGTTAATACACGTCCAAAAATCTAGGTAGAGGTATCAAGCGACGCGTCTTCACCTCCGTAACAATAATCTGGAGGGAAATCAGATATTTTAAGAATTTTGCGAGATATTTGCAGTTAAATTTTTCTGCCATTTTCATGTGGTTGTTGTAATGGCACATTAGGCTAAGCCAAAAGAGTAAAAAAGTGTGCGTACCGTGGCACGTTGCCACGGTTCAGGCAACCATCCGGGGTTGGAATGGCGGGGTTCTTTTTTAAGCGCGCCAATGCGGAAAGGTGTTCTGCACATAAATACCGTGGATCACGCCCCGAATTGGGGATGTGACCCGGGTCGGTTTTTCACTAATAACTTTTCACTGAAACAAAATATCGGATTTCCCCCTCCAGGTTATTGTTACGGAGGTCAAGACGCTGCCTTACATAATCGTTGTATTGACTTTAATGTAGAGTCATCAAGCTTCAATTCATCATCCGAAACTGAAAATGATCAAGATGGGTTTGAAGTTGATTTATCTGACGACTTGCAAAACATGGAAGCTCGCAAATACCTCAAGAAATTAAAGAAAGCTTTTTGTAATTCGTTTTTGGTTGTTTTGATTAAAAAATATAAAATACTTCAGTATTTTCTGCATAAAACAAAAATATTTATTCTGTTTTTAAAAATTAATCTTTAAACAATGCAACTCATGCAACTTCCACTTTTGAGAACACCTTGAACCATTTTTTTTCTAGTTCTAAAATAAGCTGCGCAAATTGGTTATTGTTTGTTATTTTAATTTTTCTCTCCATTTTCCTGAATTAAATAAAAACTAAACAAATAAAGTGTGTAAAAAGGTATAATTCAGAATTAGTTTACCAAATTTTTACTGCAGAATATTTAATTGAGCGCTTGTCGTCACCAAAAACTGTGTTGACAAGTTTTATGCTGACACCCGTCAAAAGAATATCACTATTGTTGTCGTAAATACCAAAATAGTTTCAACAGCTGTCAATAGTTATCGAAATTGACAATAGCGATACCGATTCGTCAACAACAAGTCAATACTTAAAAGTATTGACAACCGTAATAGGGGTGAATATTTTTCTTTTTGACTATTATCGTTACTCTTTAAAGAGCACAGTGTTGTCAAGTTTTTAAAAATCAAATCATTTTTGTGCGATCCAGAAGCAATTAACTGAAAGTTACTCGGATTTTGAGTTGTGACTCTTTTTGATTTAGTGTGCGATATATCCATACGGTTTAAAATACCCACAATATTTTCAAAAATTTGTTTACGTAATTTTTATTTAATATAATATTTTATGATATAAAAATTCAAAACATATGTAAGTGTGACATTCATTTTTTTGAAATTATATAGTTGTCTTTTCTATCTGTTTGAACGCCCCAGGCAGAAATCTTCAGCTGACCAGCTGCAACGCTGAAGTCAAACAGAGCTTTCTCTGATCGGTACCGTCATGTGCCCATTATTCCGTTAAATTGCGAACGTGATTTACATTTTCTACTTTTATATTTAAAACTGGCTCACGGATAATATTATGTGGGAGTCATTCACGGTTTTGTTCAGCTTTTTTTGCATTCCGGATTGTTTTTTGTCCCATTACATTGTCAGAACATCTCGAATCAAAGGGCGAGTGCGTAAAACTGAGCTTAACTGAACGGGTAAGGAATGTGCCGCTGGAATTTTTCGCATCTAATATAATCGTCCTTTATTCTGACAGTTTTGCGAACTTAACAAGAGCTTTATGAAAACTCTTCTTTTTTCACTAAAAGCCGAGGGAACTTTAGAGCAAGGAACACCACACCATGCGCCTAAACAGTAATCTGTAAAAATATAACTATATTAGTGGTATTCACTTTATTTAATATATTTCAATCTGTTTTTTATAATTGCACTTACAGCGATTTTCAATTACCAAAACATTTTTCTAAAAAATTGTAGTTGAAAAATATTTCTGGTGACAGCAAAGTTTGGAAAAATGTATTTTATGAAAACAGGTGTTTTATTTCCCTTTGCTATGATTTTATTTTCAATTAAAAAATTCATACTATTTCAGTCACACCAATAGCAGTAGCAATGGTGTGAAAAGAGATACAAATTTTGTTTGGGAAAAATATTTCATGAACATTCGTTGGTATTGGTATGAAGGAGAAAAAAATAGAGATGGTACAGGAATACGATAAGAAATTAATCAAAAGTGGATAGCCTTGGTTGGTTGGGATGACAATTTTTATGTGAAGTGATTTGTATGTGTTAGTAGTGTTTACACATTAACCCCTGTAAAACAAATGATGCATAAATGCACAAAACCTTAAGTTGATTTTGTAGTAGTTTATTTTGATATATGGGCTGTCTTAGGTTCAAGTACCAATACAGGTAACATGAAAATAGTTTGGAAACAGTGGCAGTTGGAAGTCATATGCCACCAAGCACTGGAAGAGAAGCACGCCGCCAATCTTCTCAGAGGTATATCGTGCTAAATTATTCATGGAATCCAATAGTTGTCGGAATTGGATTTAAAACCGACAGAAAAATTGCTTTGGTGTCATGAAATCCAATGCTATCGGTTTCATGTTCGAATCGGAATTATGTCGGATTTAGGTGTCACAGAAACCGATAATATCGGTTTTGCTGTCGGAAATAAACCAAGCAGCTGGCAGCTATTGGATTTGCTTTTTTTTCAATTGCAGATAGAAAATTTAATAAAAATGTTAGTAAATGATGGTTTTAAATAAAAATAAATATTAATTAGGCTCACATTTTTATTCGTACTTGGGGAAAATATAAAAATCGCAACTTAGCTGCTAGCTGCAGTATTGGTGGAAATTGAGATCGTGCCAAGTTTCGCCAATAGTGTCAAGTACCATTTGTAAAGCTTCTTTATGTAGCCTATAACACACTATGAACCTGCAAATAAATCTACTTACGCTGTGTCCGGCAGCTCAAGCGGGTTGCTGCAGTCCCTCAAAATTTTCATTTTGATCTTCCCGCAACTTCTTTCTTCCATCAACATGAACGCTACAACTGCAGATGCCATTTTTAACTCATATACTTTTATTTCTATTCAATTTTCATTATTTATTGAAGAAAACAATGGAATTTCACAAATTTTTGTCAAAAAAGCGAAAATAAAATTTGCGATCCACACAAAACAGCTGATTCGAACATCGGTTTTGTTTACATTCGAAAATAACAAAACCGACACGGTTTCATGACAACAAATGAAATCAATATTGATTTGCAATTCCGATAAAATGCAAAACCGACTTGGATTCCATGACAGCCCTGATTATAATTACTACATATCGTTACCTAAATTTACAAAGGCCCTAACTGACACGATTTTGAAAAGTGTTTTTTAACAGATTTTAGTAGGATATACTAGAATATATACTAAAGATTTTGAAGTGTTAATACGAAAACCACATGATCTATGACACTTTTAATAAGCCTTATTCACCTGAAGTGTTTGTGAAAATCAAATGTTTTTGCTTCTGCTGTAAAATTTTTTGTTTGTCAGTTAGGGTCTTTTGTGAATTAAGATAACGACATACAGCTTCAGAAATAAAACTCGTCTTTTTTTTGTGTTGTTTTTGCTTTAGGACCTTGTTCAAGTGCTTAATGCGAAAATGAATTCTACATTTGAAAAACAAAATTTTGACATTTTGGCTAATGTGATATTACTGCTACTTTCTAATAGTACATCGCTTAAATTTGGCAAATTGCTCATACTATCTCCAATAATTTTTAAGAACACATTTTCCAAAATCTTGATATTGTTGTAAAACTCTGTATTTGGCGTTATTAAATTTCCACCTTTTTGCTCCATCCAAGACCACCCCACCGCTTCCGATCTTTCATTTTCTGAATTCAACTTCTTTATTACATAGCCGGCGATGTACTGTAATGCATCTTCATACAATTCAGCCATTTCTTCGCCGTCTTCGAGATCGTTAATGGGTTCTTCATCTAACCTATTATCATTTTCAATGAAGTACCACACGAAATTTCCCATTGTGTTTTTGCGAATTCGTCGTACGGTATATTAAACATGGAGACAGCAGACTTAGTAGTTTTAAACAAATAACACGAATTGCGCGGCATTTATTTGTTCTTTATTTTTTTAGGCAAAATGGTTTGCTTTAATATAATTCAAAAGAAATGTTCACGTAAAAATTGATTGTTTTGGAGTTAACAATAATGACATTTGGAAACAAATTTCAACAAATACATTTAAACTAATTGTCAAATAATCATGTTTACTTTTTTTGTTTACGCTACCTGGCTCACTGTTTCACTGTGAATAAAATAATAATTTTCTAATTGAAACATCTGAAAATTTTTCAAATTGTTTCCCTTGAATTAGACATTTGAAATAAAAACAGGTAAGTAAAGTGCTGATTCGGCTGTGCCGAAGGCTTTATACCTTTCATACGCACGGTTTCAAGTGTTCAGTACGAACTCTGCAAAACGGTTAATTTAAGCTAAAAAGGTACAAGCTAAATGACAAGTCAGATACATAACACATATGTACATAGCTAACTATGAAAAGACAATTGTTTTTATGCCTAGTAGTGCTTCGCACACAAGGTATATTAACTTCATTCGCCTAACGGTAGTATGTAACGACATAAACGAATCGAGATAGATATTGACTTATGTATATCAAAATGTTCAGGAGGAAAAGAGAAATTGATTGAGCCATGTCCGTCCGTCCGTCCGTCCGTCTGTGAACACGATAACTTGAGTAAATCTTGAGATATCTCAATGAAACTTTGTATGCAGGTTCCTTTTTACTTATCTCTGAACGCTATTGAAAATAGGCAAAATCGGTTAAAAGCCACGCCCACTTTCTATATATATAATATTTTCGAAAATACAAAAAGAGTGATTATTCAGTACATAATACACCTATAAGGATAAAATTTGGTGTGTACCTTAGCGTTAAGGCAAAAAATAAATTTCTGAAGAAATTTTTAAAAAAGGGCGTGGCACCGCCCACTTTTGATTAAGTCAAATTTGGAAATATTATTAATCATAAATCAAACACCGCTCAAGATAGCAAAATAAAATTCAGCACACATATTTCTATTAATACAGGCAATATTTCGAAAAAAAATTAGCGAAATCGGATTAGGTCCACGCCCAATTTTATACGAAAGATTTCGAAAAGGATCATGGATATATTGAATATGCTATAACTTTGCTTAAACTAGCTGTATATCATTTCTATTTCACCTCTAAAGTGTTCGCGGGCAAAGAAAGTCGAAAGCACAAAATTTTTGGAAAATGGGCGTGGCCCCGCCCCTTTATGGGGGATTATTCCACAAAACTTTCCATGCCATAACTCCGGTAAAAATTGACTTATTGAAACGATGTATTTCAATGAAATTTAGTGAGATACTTCCCAATAGTATGTAGTATACTCCTGCCAAAAACTACGCAAATCGAATAACAAACAAGGAAGATTTACGGGCAAGTAGTTAACACCCTACTGCCTTTTTTTTTAATTTTTTTTATTTTCATACCTTTCATGAACATGAGGAAAGCTATTTATATTTTGTTATTTAGTGATAATTGAATTTACCACTCACAAAAGAAGTGTTTTTAATCGAAAACAATCAGTTGCCTTAATAACAACTTTTCCGTTATTAAAATAGACTTGAGTAAATTGGGATACCAAAACAGATCACTACTAGGTATTTAATGTTCGGTTACACCCGAACTTAGACTTCCTTACTAGTTATTATTAGATTTGGTTTTAAATGTTTTATATAATTCAGAATTACATAGTTTTCAAGCTTAAGCTTCAATAAGAAAAGAAAAAATTTGCTGAATTCTTTGTAAGTGTTAGTAATTTACAATTTTCTCTTGCATGTATTAGTGAGTGTGGTAACCCTGCAAAAAATGTGATTAGTCTAGAACAAGCATCGGCGCTTCATAAGTGGGCTTTACACGGTCACACTGCGTGACAAACATGGTGTGATGAAAAAAAAAATTGCTTTCGTTTAAACGGTATACATGTTGGACAAGTTCATTTCTCTGTTATTTGTGAACGAAGCTACATGGCACGCGCATTGGTTGCAGTACTTGTATTTGACATTTTATATATTTTTCTAGAAGTGTTTCATAGGCAGCATTCTTTTTTATTTTATTTTTGTATTCTTCGCTTTTAATTTTCCAGATTTCTGGATAGCTTCGATACACTTCGAAGAACTCCATCCAAATTTCTTTGCTTTCCCGCGATGCCATTACCCTCCAATTTTTGCTTATCGACTGAAAAAATACACTACGTGCATGATGCAAGCGTTTACACTATCACGCATGTGTGTCACACCATCAGGTTTTCTAAAATTTTAGAAAACCATCACGCATGCGCTCTTTACCTATGAACCGATTTAGTCGTCGCTGAACAAGTGGCAAAACAACATCGCGCATGGTTGTCGCATATTTGCGCAGCGAATGTGAAAAATATGTATGTACGTACGTATAATTGGCGGGAGTAGTAAAAATTATAGGGATAGTATGTAAATAAAAAAAAACTTAATAAAGCATTAAATAAAAATTGCAAAGGGATTCATCATCATAAAATATTTGCTTGCCATATTCCGCATATGTGCTTACATGTTGCTGTCTAACAAGCGAATAGTGGTAACCAGAATGAAAACGGCAAACGACAAGCGGCATCTGTCAAATTATTTTTACACGTGTTCTTATGGGGAGGAATTTTTTGAACACGACGCGACAAAGCGGCAATCAATCACAGATGCCGCTGTCTCCAGATTAAATCTAATTCTATTTTGACAAGCGACAGATGGTGGCGTTTGGTTTTTTTGACAATAAAAACGAAAGGAAGAGTAAATAACTTGTAAAATAAGTTCCAATTACTACAGAATATGTCTCTTTCACACTTTTTACAAAATTTGTTGCTACTTTTCAAGATGATTCGCACCTGTCGCCCCTGCTCTCATTATAATCATGTCGCCAATGCTTGACGGCAAATATCGTCAAGCTTCAGTTTTTCGTCGTTGTCGTTCGCCGCCGTCGTGTTCATTGTGGACGGGCCTAATGACGCGAAAATCAATTGGTTTGAGCGATCAAAGCGCTCTCACTAATACGCATGCATTTACAAATCTGCCGATGCTTGCTCTACATATAGTTAAATCAAATTCAGGAATATCGTCGTTTTTGTTGGAAGGATTAGTGCTTGTACTAGGCGATGGTATGTTGTGGTCAAGACCAAAGATGACTAGATACGAAACTTCGCGCTCTCTGAGAGCGCTCAAAAAGTGCTCATTTTTTATAACATTTTCCAATGATGCCAGTATGGTGAAAACAAAATATGGGCATTTTGAGTAGCTTTTTAGGAATTTTGCAATTCCCACAGACCAAGAGGTGTGCAAAAAGGTGCTATCGAATTCATTATTGAATTTTTCTTGCTCGGAACGTATAAAATGAGACAAGATATATTTAAAATGAAATATATGAAATAATAAATAATTCATAATATAAAGTTAAAATTCCCAAGATATCTTAAAATAAGGTAAAATCCTGAATGATGTACATTTCGTAATGAAATAGAACATGGTAATGGAAATAACACGATTTCAAATAAAAATAATTATAATTAAAATAAATATTTGCAAATAATACAAAAAGAAAAGGCGTATTGTTTGTATCTTGTAAGCTTTTTTTATACCTGTAACCACTCAACTGCGTGAAAAAAATATAATTTTCTACATATATTTTCTGCAGCTATTTTCTTAGATTGTACTATTTCATACTTTACGTATTTTTTCTCAATCGTGCGATATTTTAAGTTTATCGAAATGTTCACTTGTTTGATTTTCCCAAATTTGGTGCGTTTTTTGCTTTCTGGCTTCTCATTGCTTATGTATCTAATGTCAGATGGTCCTCGGTTGTGTAGTATTGCCAACTAGCGCACACATAAAAAAGTAGGCAACACTGCATAATCGAGGACCGAAATGAGAGAGCGGAAAAGAGTTTCGTATCAAGTCATCTTTGGGTCAAGACATACTGTCTTCCTTTTCTTACAGCGTTGGTTTACGTATTTCCCGTACAGCTTTCCACTAGGTCATTTTTTACCCTTGCGTGGAATATAGTACTATTCCTAGGAAGAAAAAATATGTGGTACAAAAAAAGAAATATTTTTGTAAGTAGCGTTGTAAAAACTATATTACCTGGACCCCATTTTCATTTGGAAAGAGGTTTATAATTTGATCCACCAAATTTGCGAAATCGTTGCCTCTTAGTGCTATGTCATTTTCCGTAACTTCGTCCATTATAATCAAGGGTGGGCATCAGCTTAGCACCTGCCATGATCCAACTATAGAAGGTCGAGGCATGAGACAGCTGATTAAAAAGTTTTTTCTTTAATTTTGACATTATGCCCATTTTTCAGTGTAATTTTGACAGTACTCACACAAAGTACAACAACAAAATACATTACACAAATTATGTACGCACGGGTGTATGTCACCATGCCATCACCTGTTTATTGCATCATGGCACCTGCTAAGTGACCATATACGTATACGAAAAGCGAGCGCACAGCGACTTCTTCGTCAAAATCAACGACAACCACATTTAGTTTGATTTCAACACTCGTACGGTGGGGGTGTGTCGCACGGCGAAGCACTCAGTTTTAGTACAGAGGATGATCGAACAGTACGTACATATGAATGTTCAGTTTTTTGGGTTGGGTTGGAAGTCGAGTTGAAGACTTAGTATTTTAGTTAGATCAACAGTTCTTATGGCTACCAAAAGTTGACAAGTATCGGTAATGTCAGTGCTTTCATCCAAAGCAATGGAATAGGACTTAGCGTTTATAATTTTTTGCTTCAATTTCAAATACATAAATTTTGAAATATCTGTTATACGTCGCGTTATTGTGTGTGAAGCAAAAAATTATAAACGCTAAGTCCTATTCCATTACTTTGGATGAAAGCACTGACATTACCGATACTTGTCAACTTTTGTGCGCCGTGATAAGGGTATATCACCAACATGTTTGGCTAGCTCAGCCCCTTTTTCTCCAAAACCTTCTAAAATGTCTACAGACAGGTTTTTAATAAAAGCACCATCTTCGAGTGGCTTTCCTTTTTTAGCTAAAGCCAAATTAACTTTTAAAGAAGCCATCAATTTAGCATTTTTAAAATTATCTCCTACTTCATCAATATAAGAGCTTTGCATAAACTCGAGCTTATATTCGAAAAACTTTATCGTTTTTTCATCAACGCTTAGGGTATTTACATCTCTGTGTTGTGAAGCGAAATGCCTACTTAAGCCTTGCTTGCTGACGTAATTCAATACTTTTCCGCAAATCAAGCATTGCGGCTTACTTATAGCGTTTAAAACAAAAAAAAACTCCATTTCCCATTCGACCTTAAACATTTTCGTAAACATGTACGTATTTTACGATCGCCCACTATCTGACGTTGTTGTTGTTAGTCTGATAGCAACTGCGCGTGGTACGTGTTACCTTCGCAAGCGCTAAAATCAAACTGAATTAATAATTCAATTTGCTTTCGTGGTCGATGCGTGATCGTGCTTACTAACACACTCGCATTTCTGCAAACGTGTCTATGTGGTCGTGCCCACCCCTGATTATAATGTTAATGAGGTCTTCACGGTCCCTCTTAGCCAAATGTTGATTATTTTTGTAGGATTCCATAATCAGTTTCCCCTTGCACGTTTGTTGAAGTAAGCTTTGCAAATCCTTGTTAAAGCATCATTAACATAATTAATAAAGAATGTAATTTAAAAGAAATTTTATTCCAATTACTTTGTTTAAACAGCGCGGTGAAGAAGACGACTTGGCATTGACATGGTTTCATCATCTATTCCGAACTATGAGCAAGATAAACTATGATAAAGAAAGCAATATTTTTAATAATATGTACCTTCCTCTTTTTTCTTCCACAAGAATAATTTTTCCCTAAACTCAGCAAGGAGACCCACCGGCGGAATAGCTTCGCTCAGGTCAATTTCTTTAAGAAATTTAAGGCTTCTGAATGTTATCTGCGAAGCTACTACAAGAAGTGGTTGAATACAATAATATGTACGAGTTTACTTGATGAAAAATAGAAGTTTATTAAGTTTTTTCTCACTTTTTAGGAAAGGTAAAACATTATCCATTTCGAATTCCTTAAGCAGCTTGACCAACTTCTCCTGTTGTTGTTGTTTTAGCAACAAAATCACTCCCTGAAGGTTTTAGGGAATGTTGTCGAAATAACAGTCCTTGGCCGGATATGAATCCGGCACGCTCCGGTACTCCCTTGCGGTACTGCCCGACTGTCATGGTAGCGATTTGGTATGACCAGTGGAACCTTCTAGGTCATGTCATCCCTCCTTCCGAAAGGAAAGAAGAGATGGGTAATGAGAGGTGAGAGGCATCCTATCCGTAAATCAACCAATCGAGTTGCACATCATTACCTTTGTGCATGTTAGTCGCCTCTTACGACCGGTATGCCTGCCGCGGGCATATTCTAAACCCCTACCCGCAGGGGTCACCAACTTCTCCTCATCGTCATTTGCCTCAACGGGTGAGGTAGTAACAATTACTCCTAGATTTCCACAAACTTCCTCTGATATCACGTTATCGAAATCATAGGTATACTCTTCAATTTGAATTGATTCATCCATTTTGCTCAAATGATTAATTAAATACACCAAACTTACAAAGCATCAGACTAAATAGAAAAACTTTTCCACTGAGCACCGCCACTAAGCAACAATAACTGGACTTAACTGTTTTATCTGCACAAGAATGAGCGTTTGAAAACATTTAAAGATGAGCATGTTTAAAATAAATGCGATTGAATTTGAAATGAAGTATTTCATTTTTGATTTGAGTATGAAGCTCATGACATTTTTAAAATAAATATGTTTATATTAAAATTTAAAATGCAGCATTTTTAAATCAATCAAGAACATTTTTTAAATCAAAAATACTTTGGCTTCCTTTGACAATTTTAATTTTTGAAATGAAAATGGTCTCGTTTAAATCGTATATAGGAAAAATAAATATGTAATTTTTGATTTTAAAATGCGATTTTTCTCTGAGTGTAGTCGAACAACCATTTAGCTTTTACCTCAGCTCTCGTCAGTGCTTCACGGGTCTCGGAAGAAACAGATGCATAAGCTGTTTTGTTACGTTAAGCGATTCTGCCAACGAAAATCAACCAAGTCCCTAATTGGCTTTGACAGCTCTCTCTCTACCTTGAGCAGACTACTTTTTATTTTTATTGCGTAGCCCTACTGGCTCATGTACAAGGGTGGGCATCAGCTTAGCACCTGCTAAGTGACCATATACGTATACGAAAAGCGAGCGCACAGCGACTTCTTCGTCAAAATCAACGACAACCACATTTAGTTTGATTTCAACACTCGTACGGTGGGGGTGTGTCGCACGGCGAAGCACTCAGTTTTAGTACAGAGGATGATCGAACAGTACGTACATATGAATGTTCAGTTTTTTGGGTTGGGTTGGAAGTCGAGTTGAAGACTTAGTATTTTAGTTAGATCAACAGTTCTTATGGCTACCAAAAGTTGACAAGTATCGGTAATGTCAGTGCTTTCATCCAAAGCAATGGAATAGGACTTAGCGTTTATAATTTTTTGCTTCAATTTCAAATACATAAATTTTGAAATATCTGTTATACGTCGCGTTATTGTGTGTGAAGCAAAAAATTATAAACGCTAAGTCCTATTCCATTACTTTGGATGAAAGCACTGACATTACCGATACTTGTCAACTTTTGTGCGCCGTGATAAGGGTATATCACCAACATGTTTGGCTAGCTCAGCCCCTTTTTCTCCAAAACCTTCTAAAATGTCTACAGACAGGTTTTTAATAAAAGCACCATCTTCGAGTGGCTTTCCTTTTTTAGCTAAAGCCAAATTAACTTTTAAAGAAGCCATCAATTTAGCATTTTTAAAATTATCTCCTACTTCATCAATATAAGAGCTTTGCATAAACTCGAGCTTATATTCGAAAAACTTTATCGTTTTTTCATCAACGCTTAGGGTATTTACATCTCTGTGTTGTGAAGCGAAATGCCTACTTAAGCCTTGCTTGCTGACGTAATTCAATACTTTTCCGCAAATCAAGCATTGCGGCTTACTTATAGCGTTTAAAACAAAAAAAAACTCCATTTCCCATTCGACCTTAAACATTTTCGTAAACATGTACGTATTTTACGATCGCCCACTGTCTGACGTTGTTGTTGTTAGTCTGATAGCAACTGCGCGTGGTACGTGTTACCTTCGCAAGCGCTAAAATCAAACTGAATTAATAATTCAATTTGCTTTCGTGGTCGATGCGTGATCGTGCTTACTAACACACTCGCATTTCTGCAAACGTGTCTATGTGGTCGTGCCCACCCCTGCTCATGTACAAAACAAATAAGTTTTAGAAACAATTCTTTGGTCCCAAACCATGGTCGCCTAAGTTGAGATATGTTATTTTGTTAAATTAAATTTTGTTTGCATTTAACCCTTAAGCCACTGAAATAGAAATACTTAGTATTTTGTCACCAAAGTTTTTGTTCTTGATTAATTTGAGGGTAAAAAACTCGAATATGAAGTTTTTCTGCAGAAAAGGTGTTTCCTGGAAGCGCCAGGTGGAAAAAAAGGAACACCGCCTGTAGACGGTCTTAGTGGGTTAGGAGGAAAAAAAGACGAATATGTATATGTTTTCATCAAATCAATTTCGAAACATTCAAATTTATTGAAGGTAAACATTCAATTCATTAACAAAAATGTGTAAATTAAATCTTATTTAATTAGCTATTTTAATGATACTCTGCAAAACAGTTTTTTGCATTGGAATAGCACAAATTTATATTGCATTTCGTGCAAAAAGTGCGCGTTTCAGATTTTTTACAAAACTTGCACGTTTTTTTCGGTTCCCATTTAGGAAAATGGTCAAGTCGATCGAATCTAATACTCTCTACTGGATGTATGGCTTTCTTACCAACACTGCTACTGGTAGTTGGCTGCTCAGATACCAATGGGCGGCCAACCGATCTCTTTTCAAAAGAGCTTTGTCTTTTTCGATGCTACAGCGAAATACGTACATCGTCATATCCTTTAACTTGTCATCCGATATTTTATTTTTTTCAGCATTGAGTCGTCTATATAAAAAGAACGCATTGGTTACAGCCATATCAAGAAAATGGTAAAACAGTCGTGTTGTCATATCTTGAGTTTTAATTCGAAGCCCGTTGCGATATGTAGGAGTCCATCTAGTCCACACCCCCAAGGGCGGATCCAGGATTTTTTTGGGGGGGGGGGGGGGCACGAACGCCCAACATGCAAAAAAATCAACAACTGAAATATGCTTATTTTATCTTCACAAGTACACGGATATTAAGAACTTACATCAAAGTCAAAATAATAAAAAACAGCATTTCTGTTTAGTAATAGCAGTTTTATTATATTCCATCCATGATTACATGTTTAATAAAGACAGTTTTCTTCTGTGTTTCCTGGTGAAAACGTCCAAAACTTCATCAGCCTCCATTTGTGCCGCAATATCTCCATGGATATGCATTAAAGCCAATCCATTCAAACGCTCTTCTGTCATGCTGTTTCGAAGATATGATTTTAATCGGCGTAAGGTAGAAAAAGATCGCTCGGCAGTGCTGGTTGTCACTGGAAGCGTGCACAGCAATTGACAAAGGGTTCTAATATTTGGCAGCATCGTGCCTCGTTTGTAGGCATCTGCTGGAGTTTCTGGTATATTTTCAGTCATCTGTTTCCAAATTTTTAGCTCTCCCTTTAAAGCTAAAAAACAAGGAAGATCTTCTTTATAAACTTCAGCATCTTGCAAAACATTATCTAAATCTTCGTCGTTAAAGTTATGCGACAGCAACTTTTGCAACTGTCCGATTCTTTGTAGAGGAGCGCTAGGGAACCTGGTTGACATTTCACTCAACATGAAGTCTAGAAATGGAATATAAACTGAAAGTCGGTAATATTCTTCAACTGATTCAGTCTGAATGTTTGATCGATTGATTTGACGACCGGTGGTTCTACGGACTGTGATTTCTGTACCAATTTCATTTGCAATGGCCTCAGCCTGGTCGAACAGTTTTTTAAATGTATCATTGCTAGATTCACGCTGCCTCTGCAAACTTACTGTGGTCGTAGTAATAAGCTGAACTGCAGAAAGTATGTCAATATCTTTGGCTTGAAGCGATCGAGATAAGGACAGGGTTATTCCTAAAATATCTGATAGGATCACCAAGCTTATTAGGAATTCTGACGAAGTTATGGATTGCAGCAAAGAAAATGGCAGTACAGAATTTGTTCTGCTCCCATATTTCTGATCAGCCATTTTTTGTAATATTGGAGGGAGACATGGCAACACGTCCATAAAGGTCAAAACCGCTTCATGCCTCTCAACCCATCTTGTCTCACACATTTTTTTAAACATATTTTGTTTGTCTTGTGGCAGATTAGATTGTATTTCTTCTCTAAGATGTATTCGTTTGGCCGATTCACGGAAGAAAGTGGCAGTACTTGCTATAACCCCTACTGCATTTCTTACACTGGGTATGGTGCAGGCTGAGCTAATAGCCAAGTTAAGCCGGTTTCTTGCGCAGTGGGTAAAAAAGGCTAAGGGCTGAACATTTAATATACGTGCCTGAACACCTTTTAGTTTGCTGCTCATGTTTGCTCCTCCATCATAAACTTGACCACGGCACATTTTAATGTCAAGGTCATGCTTTTCTAATGCATTCAGAATAGTTTGTGCAATGCTTTCACCAGTGGTTTCGACAACTTCAATGAACATAAGAAAATCTTCCTTTATTTCGATTTCATCCACATCGAAATAGCGAATACTAATTGATAACTGTTCACAAACGGAAACATCTGTGGTCTCATCAGCCATAATGGTAAAATATTTGGATTTTTTAATTTTGGTCACTATTTTATTGCTGATCAACTCGCCACAGCATTCAATTAAGTCATTTTGTGTTGACTTACTTATATACGAAGCATTTTTAGCGCTATGTCTTATATGTTCCTTAAGTATTTCCTCCCCAGCATCGATTCGAAATTTGAGCAAAGCTCTAAAGTTTCCTTCCCCATTATTAGAAGAGCTTTGCAAGTCTAATTCGCCGTCATCTCTGTGACCTCTCAAAGGTATGTTTTGCCTACCACAAAATATCACTGTCTTTATAATGGGAATCAGTTTTTTACGATTATTTTCGATTATTTCCCTTTCCTGGGATCTCATTTGGTCAACTATATCTAACGATTTTCCCTCCATCACCATCAAAAAATTTAGGGATGCTACCATGTTCGCTTTGTGGTAATTCGCGTTCTCATGGTGTGCGATCGTCTCAATTGCCTCTTTATATTTTACTAGTGGTTCCGATACCAGTCTTCCCAGCTTCACATCATTTGCACCCGCTTCACGTCGACCAAAGAGCACACACACTTTGCATAATCCGCCGCCAGCAATTTTACTATATGCTAGCCATTCATGGTCCCTTAACCAGCTTTTTTAAAAAGACCGGTTCTTTTTTCCCTCTCTCTTCAGTGGAAACTTAAATTCTGCAGTAGGTTGCCAGGTATACTTCAACCACTGGTACCGTTCCTCATCAGAAAGCCCGCCTTGCCTGCCGAGTAGAGAACCTAAAATCATAAATGGATTAGACAATGCAGCAAAATTGTACGTAATTTATAAAAAGGAGAGAAAGGTAAATCTTGGCATATAGTACAATGGTGCGTTTCAACCTAAAATAACATGTGATAACGGTAATCTGTGCCGATTTTTAGTTAAAGTTTTATCTAACGGCTTATACTAAGTTCGCAAAAAAGTCCATTAAGGCTTCAAAAACACATTATTTTAATATCGTGTTCATTAGACTCGGCCAAACAAAAAAAATAATTTGGGTGTGGTTGCTGAGTGACCTTGCTCAATCCCGACTCTTGCGTCCTCTTTCGTACACTCTGGGCAACGTGGGCTTCCTAGGCTCGCGGCAGAAAGAGAGGGAGCCCCGGTGGGGCCACTCTGACGTATTTGGTTTAAGGGCTCACCGAGGTCTTTTTCGCAGCGTCTGTACACCAGGAGGTGCGGTTGCAAGCGGGCGTC
This sequence comes from Sphenella marginata, assembly GCA_951509765.1. Taxonomy (NCBI): domain Eukaryota; kingdom Metazoa; phylum Arthropoda; class Insecta; order Diptera; family Tephritidae; genus Sphenella; species Sphenella marginata. The sequence goes on along the minus strand of OX608079.1, from coordinate 31,764,303 downwards.
TGTCTTGGATCAAGCGGCTCGCTATGTAAATGTGTAAATTTACTTCAAAACCCCGAAAAAGGATTTTGCGCTGGGTTTGGGACCAGCCACGTAAAAACCAACACCAATGAAACCAAAACCCCTTTCCGGGGAAGGATCCGCTGCCCGACTGGTTGATGTCCTCACGAACGCAAAGGCTGACATCACCGCCCTGCAGGAAATACGATGGACGGGACAAGGAAAGACGACCATCGAACCTTGTGACGTATACTACAGTGGCCAGACACACAGCAAATCGCGTGGTGTAAGACTACTAGCGTTCACCCCTGTGGACGAGCATCTCGCTGCGATCCGCATCAAGGCGAGGTTTTTCAACACACATTTATCTGAGCCTATGCGCCGACCCTAGCTCCACCTAAACATGTATAGCTCAGGAATAAATTAAGCAATTCCAAAACCATTAATAACTTTTGTAATAATCCATCGATTTTATTGGATGAAAGCTCATTTGTTTTGTAATAAAACAGAGCTTACAGAGAAAACAAAATATCTGGAACAAAATTAAAAGTTTTCGATATCCTTTCCTGCAAAATACACATTTTTTACATTTTTTAAAAAAAGGTAAAAATCCGTGTTGATTGCTCATTATCTTCGAGCCACAGGGCCTAGCGAAAATTTTATTAGCTTTTAAAATTTTCAAACCGTTTTGGAATTTCTCAATTTTTTCTTTAAAAATGCTTAAAGTAGGAACATAAGAATTGGTATAAAGTTATAGGATGACAGCACCATTCTCACCCATAAAACTCGTGGTTAACCAAAAAGGGGCGTGGCACCAGAAAATTTTATTAGCTTTTAAAATTTTCAAACCGTTTTGGAATTTCTCAATTTTTTCTTTAAAAATGCTTAAACTAGGAACATAAGAATTGGTATAAAGTTATAGGATGACAGCACCATTCTCACCCATAAAACTCGTGGTTAACCAAAAAGGGGCGTGGTACCTCCCATACAATCCAACTTTTAACTAAACAAAATTTCTAAACCCACAAGGATAACACTACTCACCTATATCTCGTTCCTGTAGTGCGTTGCTCGTTGAGGCTGTTGCTCACTTTATCAGGAAGTACATCATTACACCTTTGCTTCTTCGGATGGAAGAACGCGCTTAAGTTTTGTTGTCTTTTTCTGGCACTCATTTTTTTAACAAAATCACTTAAACACGATAGCACTAACTTTTGTTAACTTGTAGCGCAATAAAATAAGAAAATAAAGCACTCCTGCGGCACAAAGGTAGTAGGCGTTGCGGTACAAATTCAAATGAATTTTTATGCATCGCACTATGGGAATTCTTAATAAAACTTGTCTCAAAAATAAATTTTTCGGAAATCAAAAGAGTAGATTTATGTAAAGCATTATGCATGGTGCCAAAAAATTGTCGTTTGGAATTTTTTTTTCAGTAGAGTGTTATAGCTATTGCTATGAATATTTGCTCAAACGATTTCGCGATGATCAACCCCTCGGAAATAGGCGTGGCAGTAACCCTTTTTATGCTTTACAAAATGGGAGGTATGTAACTAAAATTAAGGTTAATAAATGAGTCGAAATACCTATATATGTATGAAATGTTGGGAGTAAAAGTAAAAAATATGTTTAATGCAAGTGAAGCAAACCTTATAAAATGTTTGATACAATCACATAAATAAAGATTGTACAGTAAAAGTCAGGCTAATCGTTTTTTCATTAAAAGTAAGAGATATGTTTTATTTTTCCAACCATATTTCCGACTTTAAATGAAAAAAGCAATTTGTCTGACTTTTACTGTAGATACAATATTTTTTTACACTTTTACTTTAAATATACGTTTTTCATTTAACTACCCCAGCCTTTCATATGTATATGTCTACATATGAGGAACCTTATAAAGTAGTGTTATTCATAGTAAACTACAGAAATCCAAAAAAAAAAAATTAATTTTGCAAAAAAACTTCACAACTAAACTTTGACAACTCGTTTTTGACCATTTGCCAAAATTATGCTGCGTTTTACGCTCGAAAAACTTTGTATGAAAATGGATTCTAAAAAGTTCCCTAAAAATTTGACTTTGAGGCAAGTTAATATAATAATAATAATTGAGGCAAGTTTTTCCAAAATGTCCCATCGTGCGGAGGTCGCGTAGACTTGAATTTGAAATTTTAACAGCATTGCAAAAAATAGTTGCAATTTAAAACCTTAAGGGTTCTTGTGGGCAAACTTAGCAAACCTCATACACAAACCGTTGTTGTTTCAGTCAGATGTCGCATGAGCCGTTAACAAATATTGCCAATACCCACAAAAAATTCGTATAAGGGATTATAAGGAATAAGGTATACGGCTGCATCACATTATAAGAAGTTTATCATAGTTCCTCTATGGCCTTACAACAATTCTTATAATAAGTTCATTATATTCACTTTTCTTTTTATAATATTGCCTAACTTACATGTTCTATCAGGCCTTATGCGTAAGGTTGTCTCACAGAGAGAGATTCTTTTAATTAATCTTCATTTAAGACTTACTTAATGACATAAGTAAAGAAAAAAATTTATATTATAAGTAATTTTGCATACAACGGAATTCGTTACAAAGTTAAGGCCTTATATTACGTTCACGTTGAGCCATAAACTCGAGTTTATTGACAACAACAATATGAATTAACAAAAAAAATCCCCTTTTAAATGGAGTTTATGGCCTAAATTGAACGTAGCCTAACCCTCTTATACATATATATACATATATATTATATATTATACATATATATTTTAATAAGCTGTCATAATTCAAAATTTGTATGAAAATGTCATTGTAAAAAGCTTTATAAACCCATTTCATTTTTGATGAATAGGGTTAAATTATGTAAGCCGTATAATCAAACGATGTAAGGTTTCTAACTAAAAGAAATGAAATTTTTGGTGGGTACCTACACATGCACCAAGGCATCCACACAGTACAAACCAAACGAATAATCAAAATATGTAGTTTGATGTTTGCGTTACACAGAGTTTTATATATACATATCTGAACCAATATGCAATAGATTTCGAAAATTCAGTGATTCTTCATCTATTTAGTAGAAGTTGTCGAAATACAATATATGGTTGAAAAAATTCGGTATTGTTTGTGATAACCTAATAGAAGAAAGTGAAGTCCTGAAATAAAAGAAGAAGAATATATTGAAAACAATATACCATACCTTATCACAACATTCCCCGTCGCTCCAGTGTTAGGCGTATCAGGCAAAATTATGCCATCGTTGCTAGACCCGGTGTATATTTTGAACCTATACGAGTATCCGTTGGTGTCACACAAAACAAAGAATTTAGCACCCCAAGGATGAAGCTTGTCAGGCAAATATTGACGTAAATGATGAGCCATCTTTGTCGAACACATTTGTTCATCGACGCATAATCTAGCGTTTTTAGGAATAGAATCAAAACGGTCAAGCAAATGAGCTGCTACTTTTCGAATTTGACAAATGGGATCATAACCGGGACATCCTTTCTTTACACGCTTTGATTCATCATTGAATGATAAGTATTTTCTAATTTGCTCAAACTTGTTTTTTGACATACAATCAGATATATTTTTGAATCCATATTCACTGCAATATGACTCAGTATGGGGATAGTGGAAAATAGACATGAACGTTAATACTCTGATATATCGACGTATATCATGTTTATCTACTCTTAATGAAGTATTAACGTTTTCCGCAACAGCAGCACGGTTGGTTTCCATAGTTATCAATTCAAATAGCTCATCGGTAAAAAAGTACTGGAAAAAATCATTTGGGACGCTGAGTTTTTTCACTTCAGGTGGCAAGTCCGTTTTTCCTCTAAAAGCAACTTCGTTCACAGGCAACTGCAAAAACCCTTTTACGCCAGACGATGTTTTTGAATTCAGTTGAATCTTTATTGATGTTTTCCAAGTCTGAATAGTTAATACCAAATAAAATGTATTAATTTTTCAATTTAATCCCACTTTTTAGGTACTTACCACCTCCTGTAAATCCACCGTCTGACGGTCTTACTCTTGGCCCCGAGGCATCTAATACTGGCAGTGAAGAATGAGGTCTTTTCTTTGGTTTGTAAGATTTTTCCACTTCTGATTCAAGTTTTTCTTGGGTAAAAATCGATTCAGCTGCAGTTTGATCTTGTTGCGTTAGACCCAGCTCTTGTTGTTGTTGTTGTAGCGCTACTTAGCCCTACCTAGGTAGTCAGTATCTTACCCAGTAATATCATCAAACTCCTCTAAGGGAAGTCCTAGAAACCTAGCGGATTCGACAGGGGTGGACCAGAGGGATATGGGTGTTAGAAGAGTAGGCTCGGTTGAGCAGAGAAAAAGATGGTTAGTATTATGGGGGGACAAGCCGCATGCCAGACAAACATTAGGCAAGTCGGGGTTCAGTCTGGATAAGTAAGAGTTTAACCTATTACAATATCCAGACCGGAGTTGGGCCAGCATCACCCTAGGCAGCTCGCGCTCCTCTTCGGCAACGGGTGGTGTTGTTGCCTAAAGAACGGCGTTCGCTGGGAGAGAGCCCACAAACGAATTTACCGAATTTGTGTGGATGAGGGTGAGGGCCTGCCGGTGCACCTTAGGATCAAACGGCGTAGAAATCAGGTGCCGGATCTCATCGACGTGTTTGCGTAGATGGCTCCTTATGCTCCTGGGGGGCGGTTTCTCGTTGACCAGGCGTCTGTTCGGATGCTGTGGTTTGCAGCAGTTGAACAGGAATTGCCTGGTCAACATCTCACTATGCTCTTTAACGCCGAGCATTTTCGCTTCATTATGGAAATGGTGCTCAGGAGACATAAGAAGACACCCAGTGGCGGTTCGAAGGGCGGTATTCTGGCAGACCTGAAGCCTCATCCAGTGTGTGTCAGCTAGCCCCGGCGACCATATTGGCGTCGCGTAGCTCAGTACCGGCTGACCAATTGCTTTGTATGTAGCTAGTAACGTTTCTTTGTCTTTACCCCAAGTGCTGCCAGCTAGCGACTTGAGGATTTTGTTACGGCTTTGGACTTTATTGGCAATTGCGGTTACATGAGCGCCGTATTTGAACATGTTATCAAACGTCACCCCTAAGACTTTGGGGTGTGAGACAGTTAGTGGCTTGACACTATCAACGTAGACGTCTACGAAAGCGGGAATAAACTTTTATATTCTACTAGTCGACCCGGCAGACGTTGTTCTGCCTGACCAGTAACTTCCCTAGAAATACATTTTCAAATATTTTTCTTTAACTTTTAACATTCCATTTATTGCAGATGGATAGGATATACAATGTTTCTGGCTTTAAAGTCTTTGGTATAAACAAATAAATTTTTTTGATGTCCAACTCAAAAAACGGATCTTTTGAACTCAATGGGTATGACAAAAACCATTATGCGCTGCTGAGCAGATGTATAGTTAGTACTTATTTAATTATATCCTATATCTACCTATAATACTCTGGATATGTATGAACGGCAATAACAAACAAAAAAAATTAAGTGCTTTGATTAAGATTTAAGAGCTTTAAAATGTCACTAAAGAAAATACATTCAGGGATATAACGAATTGAAAAATTAGTTAGCTTGTGGCCCTGGAACTGCCCACTTTTCCAAAGAATGTAGCCTATGTATGTCTTACCCAACGAAGATTTTAACGTATTGGAAAAGTTTAAAACAGATCAACCATAAACTTTGGACATTATTGAAGTACAAACAAAGCACTGAATACAAAAAATGTGGGCGTGGCACCGCCCACATTTCCCAAATTATATAATTCTTGACCAAGGGACACACATATCCAAAAATCATTAGTTTAGACAAAAAATATTCAAAGTTATGATGATTTAAATTTTATATAGCCTGGGGGCGTGGCACAACAATCTTCTGAACCAATCTGGAAATTTAGAGAAGATCGACCATAAACTTTGAACTTATTGAAGTACAAACAGAACACAAAAAATGTGGGCGTGGCACCGCCCACTTTTCCAAAATTATATACATCTTGACTAAAGGACACACATATCCAAAAATCTTTAATTTAGACCCAATATGTTCAGAGTTATGAAGAATTTAAATTTTATGTATCCTTGGGGCATGGCACCGCCTACTTTTCCAAAAATTGATATAGCCTAAATCGTACACAACAATTTTCTTAAAAAATCTTGAAAGTTTAAAAGAGATCGACCATAAACTTTGGACATTATTTAAGTACAAACAAAACACAAAAAATGTGGGCGTGGCACCGCCCACTTTTCCAAAATTACATAAATCTTGACTAAAGGACACACATATCCAAAAACCTTTAATTTAGACCTAATATGTTCAGAGTTATGAAGAATTTAAATTTTATATAGCCTGGGGGCGTGGCACTGGCTGCTTTTCCAAAAATTCATATAGCCTGAATCGTACACAACAATTTTCTTAACCAATCTTGAAAGTTTAAAAGAGATCGACCATAAACTTTGAACATTATTGAAGTACAAACAAAACACAAAAAAAGGGGCGTGGCACCGCCCACTTTTCCAAACTTCCATAAATCTTGACCAAAGGACACACATATCCAGAAATCATTAATTTAGACCAAATATGTTCAGAGCTATGAAGAATTAAAATTTTATATAGCCTGGGGGCGTGGCACCGCCTTCTTTTCCAAAAATTGATATAGCCTAAATCGTACACAACAATCGTCTGAGCCAATCTTGACAGTTTAAAAGAGATCGACCATAAACTTTGGACATTATTGAAGTACAAACAAAACACAAAAAATGTGGGCGTGGCACCGCCCACTTTTCCAAAATTATATACATCTTGACTAAAGGACACACATATCCAAAAATCTTTAATTTAGACCCAATATGTTCAGAGTTATGAAGAATTTAAATTTTATGTATCCTTGGGGCATGGCACCGCCTACTTTTCCAAAAATTGATATAGCCTAAATCGGTGCAGTGAAATAACGCCCGGGGAAATAACGCCCGTGGGCGTTATTTCTTTTTGTCGACGGGCGCTATTTCATTTTAGAAAAGAAATAATGCCCGCGGGCGCTATTTCCTTTCAGAAAAGAAATAATGCCCGCGGGCGTTATTTCCTTTTAGAAAAGAAACAAAGCCCGCGGGCCTTATTTCCTTTTTTCGGCGGGCTTTATTTCCCCGGGCGTTATTTCAATGCCCCGCCCGATCCATGTTTTTTCTGTGCAGAACACCTTTCCGCGTAGGCGGCCTTCGGCCGCGCTTCAAAAAATAACCCTGGGCTACGCCATTCCAACTCCGGGTGTGTGCCATAGCCGTGGCTACCGCCACGGTGATGTCCTTCCTAAACATAGTTATAATGTGCAAACTGAAAATGTTAGCTTTGCTGTGCCCATAACTTGCTCCGGCGCTGTAAAATTATTTTTCAAAATGGAAATTAGGCCCGCGGGCGTTATTTCTTTTTGTCGACGGGCGCTATTTCATTTTAGAAAAGAAATAATGCCCGCGGGCGCTATTTCCTTTCAGAAAAGAAATAATGCCCGCGGGCGTTATTTCCTTTTAGAAAAGAAACAAAGCCCGCGGGCCTTATTTCCTTTTTTCGGCGGGCGTTATTTCCTCGGGCGTTATTTCACTGCCCCGCCTAAATCGTACACAACAATTTTCTTAAAAAATCTTGAAAGTTTAAAAGAGATCGACCATAAACTTTGGACATTATTTAAGTACAAACAAAACACAAAAAATGTGGGCGTGGCACCGCCCACTTTTCCAAAATTACATAAATCTTGACCAAAGGACACACATATCCAGAAATCATTAATTTAGACCAAATATGTTCAGAACTATGAAGAATTTAAATTTTATATAGCCTGGAGGCGTGGCACCGCCTACTTTTCCAAAAATTTGTATAGCCTAAATCGTACACAACAATCTTCTGAACCAATCTTGAAAGTTTAAAAGAGATCGACCATAAACTTTGGACATTATTGAAGTACAAACAAAACACAAAAAATGTGGGCGTGGCACACATACATTACATAAATCTTGACCAAAGGACACACATATCCAAAAATCATTAATTTAGACCAAATATGTTCAGAGTTATGAAGAATTGTAGTTTTATATAGCCTGGGGGCGTGGCATCGCCCACTTTTCTAAAAATTAATTTAGACTATGCTTTAACCCATGATCTCAAGAATATACTGTGAAAATTTCATAAAAATCGGTTGAGTACTTTGGACGCCCATAAAGGACACACAGACACACAGACACACAGAGATCCACTTTTCCCAAATTATATAATTGTTGACCAAGGGACACACATATCCAAAAATCATTAGTTTAGACCAAATATATTCAAAGTTATGATGATTTAAATTTTATATAGCCTGGGGGCGTGGCACCGCCTACTTTTCCAAAAATTGATAAAGCCTGAATCGTACACAACAATTTTCTGAACCAATCTGGAAAGTTTAAAAGAGATCCACCGAAAACTTTGGACATTATTGAAGTACAAACAAAACACAAAAAATGTGGGCGTGGCACCGCCCACTTTTCCCAAATTACATAAATCTTGACCAAAGGACACACATATCCAAAAATCATTAATTTAGACCAAATATGTTCAGAGTTATGAAGAATTGTAGTTTTATATAGCCTGGGGGCGTGGCACCGCCCACTTTTCCAAAAATTAATATAGCCTATGCTTTAACCCATGATCCCAAGAATATACTGTGAAAATTTCATAAAAATCGGTTGAGTACTTTGTAGGCCCATAAAGGACACACAGACACACATTCATTTTTATTTATAAGATTTTAACTATTGTGGATATATGTTAGTACGATTGACCTAGAATGATGGCAAATGCAAACTGCAGATTCAAGATTCGATGCGTTTCCTGTAACGCCTTTTATTGTATGATTTTTGACTTAGATCTTTATGACTTACCTATAATGAAAAATAATATTTACGCCGTTGTCAAATTTCTTAAACTCCATGATATAAATAAACTTATCAAGGCACACGTTTCAAAGAGATGAGGTGAAGTGCATATTACTTGCATATTTTATTGTTGATTTATTTTTCAAAGTGCATTTGAAGCTTCGGAAGCACATTTGACGCTTTCCAAAGTACATTTGATGCGCTCGAAAATCAACTAAACGTATACTCGAACTTGAACAGTTGACTATTTGATAAATTCTAAAGATAAACTGAGGATTTCTAAAATCGATTTAATTTGCTCTAAAATCTAATTAATTTTCGCAAGTATTTCTGGAAAAGGTGAAGGCAACCTATGTTTATAGATTGTCAGTAGTTTTCTTCTCTACTACTTACGAGGGTCTATGAGATATTGCAAGTTACCGCCTCTCATAGAAGAGCCGATGTATATGTAAGTGACTTTTAGATTGTGATTTTCGTTCATCAGTTTCCAATGAGACCAAAATAGAACTTGTTCGAAAGAGTTGTTCTTCGCTGGATGCCTAGGCTGACACTGTTGCCAGTGTTAATGTTGTCTTCCAGTTTCTCGAAGCAGTACTTGAATAGTTCAGGGCTTATGGAGTTTTAGTCCAAATATTTTTATGTTTACCTCATTATAGTCAGGTGCGAGATCAATAACTCCACCAATCTCCATTATGTGCGGGAATAGTTTTTGTTTTTTCTTGAGGAACGATAAGCTTTTTTATCGACCCTGTTAATGCAACTATATGTACACGCCTTTAACAAATTATATTTTTCCATTTGCAACGAGAAACCGAGAGTTAATCTAATTGTCTAGCGAAATAATATTTCCAATTGTAACGATATGCATAGGAAACCTATAGCCAATGTATTTAGAAAATAAGAAAATATTAGCGCAAATAAATAGCGGTATACTCCTGAATTTATGAAGAGTTGGACAATAATAATTAGCGGTATGTATTTAGAAATTAATAGTGGTCAATGACTTTAATTAGTCATAATACGAAATTTAACTTGGAATAAATATTCGGTACAGGTGGGATACCATATAACTTAGATGGTAACTAAACAGTTTTATTGTACGGTGGAGTTCGACCGTTGTACGAGCACATCTCAACCATGCTTCCAGCTTTGGTATAAGTTTATTTAAACAATGCTCACTCAGGACCTTCAATTCAAACGACCCAAAAATTTAATTCGCAGCAGTAAATCTCGGTATTAGGTGGCATGAGAAAAACCTGTGATTGAATAATATTGCATAAATTCGACATCAATAATATTTAAATATAACCAGTGATCACAGTACATATTTATCAATCTGTAATAATCTTCTCGTATCATATAGATAACTTGTATTTTTTGTATTTTATTCATTATTATATTATTATATTATACTTGTTTAAAATAAATAAAAATAGTTTGATAACTTAATAGCGACGTGTCTATACGCGCACTATGTCGCCTCTGCCGTCAAAGCATGGCAAAAATCATGAAAGCGTTCGTTAAATCTACATATATGTATGTTTGTAATAGAGAATTTTCCAGGGATCAAGAATATACAACTTCTTTCTCACAGGCAATTAAAGTTTACCAGGTGGAGCCGTTCAAAGTTGACCAATTTTCAACAAATCTGTTTGTAGGTAAATTAAGCGGCGGATTATAGTTTTCTGGCATAGCAATTAAAGATAATTTAATTTAAGATATAAAAAAACCGGTTTTGTTTGTTAAAAGATGGCGGTTCTAGGTACTTGTTTTTCAAAATGCCTATTTTTGGGCACTTTTTATAACTTTTATGAAAAAAAAAATGTCCAAATATGTCCTCCGTCAAATTAACAGTTGTTTTTTGCCAAATATTCAGTTACCTGGATTCATAAAGTATACCTGCCACTAGCTGCCTCTTCACTTTTCACTGCAAATAAAGTTAAACAACCTTGGGCATAAATACACGCCCGAGCAGGTATTTCCGTAGAATGGTCAACCAGAGCAAAATTTTTAAATGTTAATAAAAATAAATTCTTTTTTAACTCTGTTATACAAAATTACCCAAATTTTTATAAAAAATAAAGGTTTGGAAGTTAATTTTTATGAAAAATTCGGCTTGAAACCTCACATTTTTTTTTTCATTTCCAGCCAGTTTTAAAGGCCTGTTTCTCTTCAATTTTTTCACATGTACCACTTATACTAGCGATCCTTTTTTGCAACGAAATACCCCCATGAATATCAATTAAGACTATCAAAATGAAAGAAGAGTGAACAACGATGTATAAACGGTAAATTTTTATTGAAACTTTTACCTCTGCCTGGATCGTACGTTCGCGACCAAAAAAATACATTTTTTGTTACCACTTCTCGAGGAGTGTAAGGAAATGACAAAAACTACATTGCTAAAGCCAGTTGAGTGCACTTAATTGAAAACCAAAACTACTTCTCGTGAAGGTTTTACCAAACCTTTTTTTTAATTCTCAAAGTTGCGTACGTTTGCGACCGTTTTGCATTTTGATATATTTTTGCCTACCAAAAACTGAAGCAAGAAAAAAAGAGGTTGTTAATATACTTTATTTGCATGGTTAATAATGGATCATAGGGATTTGAATAATTTTAATGTAAGTTATTCATAAATTTTACAACCATACATTATAGTGAGTATACTTTATGTTATGCAAGCCACTTTCGAGCCTTTCGGTGTAAGCCACGGGATTTCAGTAGAGTCTAATAATTTATGCTATCTTCTTTCTTTATAAATACAACATATAAGATTTAAACTTGTAAATTTAGTGTTCCAATTCAAATCATTTGTAAAACATTATGCCAGAAATAGTAAAAAAAATGTGTGGAAAAATCATACGTTCGCGACTCGTATGTTCGCGACTGGTATTTAAGCGTATATATAAAAATGTACTGAAGATATTTTAACGCGGAATAAATGTAAATAAAGTCCCTTTGGGCCACTTCAATATGTTATCAACCGTTTTGACAAAATCCATTCCATTTCGCTGAATTACGAATTTTTCCAGTTGCACATTCGCGACCACATGTTTATTGCCCCCACTGTCAAAACTAAAAATCGAACAAACCTGCCTCTTGCACCTAAAATTGACCTACCAAAATGCTATCGAAGTAGCAAACAAAAAAAAAACAAAAACCTATGTTTACTTTGTTTTTTGGTCCATAAAAGCGTACGAACGTACTGTTCGCTACCGTGGAAACACCCATATACAGTGGCCGACAAAACTATGCATACCCCCTTTTTTTGTATGTTTTCACCAACTTCGGCTTCAGAAAATTAATTTTAACTATTTTCCTATAAGAGAACTTATCAAGATCTAATACAAAAACTATAAATTATATTTTAAATATGTATTACACAAATTTTCATCAAAATTTTCAACTTTTTTCTCAGAATTTCTAGAGTTTTTTTGAAAATGCATATTTGTAGCGTATTCAATTTTAGTCTGATAAAGTGTTTGTTTCAAGTCTGTAAGAACTTTTCCTGATTTTTGGCGATTTTTTTTCTGAAGAGCTTTTATGTTTTCTTCCATACAAAAAATACTATGTTCATAAATTTGTGCTATTATGACAGAATTAGCGAGTGAAACATGCATTAAAGAAAACGAAGACCTGAAAAAAAAATTCGTTTACTATACATTAAAATAGAAAGAAAATGGCAGGAGGTCAATCGTACCAATTCAAAATTTATAAGTTAGCATGAAAGCTGTCTAGCTGACAAAATTTTTTGGACGAAGAAACGCCTAGGACGTCAACCAACCAAAGTAGAAACTCAAAAACAAACTCAACCTTTTTATCATAAATGGACAGTGCCACTACCATTTTCCAAAATTCGTTGGCTGTTAAATCTTTAGCTCAAATAAAATTTCACTGAACCACTTTCAATAACTTTTAGTTATTAATGCTTGTAATTTAAAAAAAAATATAAGAGTATTGCCATTTAAAAGAAGCAATGCGTCTATCGATTTTGGTAGTTATTAATTACACAGTGCCGCAAAAAAAAAGTAAATACACTCATCATTGAAGTCATTTTCAAAAACTAGAAAGTGGTATAATTAAGTAGTGAATGTCTCTCTATGACACATGCCCAAGGGGTCATTCATTGTTAATTAGTGTCAAAAAAATGACGTCGAAACCGGAAAACCGGATGAAATTTCCAAAATTTTCAAAAAAACATATCATACTTTTTTCAAATGAATTAAACAATATACATATTTCGAAAGTGTCAAGAATTCTCTAGCCAAAACGTTGAGAATTTTGAAATCGGTTCGAAATTGGTTTTTTAATGAATTTTTTTTTAAGTAGAAACTAAAAAAACGGTTTTTTAACAATAAAAAAAAATTTGAGGTATAGCGGATTTTTCAAATACCGTTTCGAGTTACACTTGACTAGATAAACAATCTTAGCTAGGTCGCTTGATGACTGTATTTTAACTGTAGCACAGTGTTATGTGACTACTAAGAAACAACTTGTTATGATAAGTGAGCAGTGCCACGCTACATCATCAAAATTATTAGTTCATCTGCTTTTATGCGTAAATACATTTATACAAAACAAATCTCATTATTTTCTTGTCTTTTTTACTAAAAAAATTTGGTTTTGTATTTTTCTAAAAATTTTTGGCTTTGACGAAGTATTTTGAAGCACCCTGTAACTTCAAACAATTAGCTTTCATTTGCATTTTAAATTTTTAAAATATCTTCATCGGTTCTAAAATTATACTGTAAGTTGCAAAGAAAAAACTAAAAACTCACCATAGTGCGACAGAGCAATAGTAGCAGATATACAACTTTAACATACATATGTAAGTATATATATAAACGCATCAAACATATTTATACCGATGTTATTTTGACGTAGATCATAACATCCTAGGCCTTGTTTTATAATATAACTTTTGTTTTTTTTATACCCAGCGTGCTAGTACTAGTACCAGGGTATTATAATTTTGTCCACATAACGGTACTACGTTACGGCTCAACATAATCGAGTTAGATATAGAGTTCCAGGTATGAAAGTTCTTAGGTTGAAAAGAGGAATTGATCAAGGCATGTCCGTCCGTGTACACGATAACTTGAGTAAAAAGTGAGATATTTGCATGAAATTTGTTATGCAGGCTACTTTCTGACCAAGGTAAGCTGCTGTTGAAAATTGTCGAAATCGGATGATAACAACGCCCCATTTTTCGATATCGAAAATTTCGAAAATCACATAAATTAACATAAGTTGTGTAAAACTTGAGATATTCGCATAAAATTTGGTACAAATGGGCGAAATCGGATGATAACCACGCCCCCTTTTTTGATATAGAAAATTTAGGGTCTATATCATTCTAGGGCCTATATCATTGCCAAGTTATGGTATTTGTATCTCGTTCTGAAAACTAACGCTGGGTGTTTGATGATCGGTTCACCCGAACTTAGTCTTCCTTACTTGTTATTATTGCAATTTATTTAATTGTTTTTGCAGTATGGGTTGTTGTCAAAACCTACCAACTCACTTCGTTCACACATTTCAAGACAAAACTTTCATTTTGTAAAGACCTTGACGAAAGTTCACATACGAAAACTGTATTTTTCTAGCCTAATGCCGATTTCATTAAATGGGTTTTTTGTTGTTTTGTTGTGCGTCTTACTTCGCTATTTTTCAATGGATTCGGGAGCACTTACATAAAATCATCCATTAAGGGCCCGTTCGCGGCTTGACATGCATATTCTTGTAACGCACCTAGCAATACATTTTGTATATAATCTGAATGAGGTAAGTATTTCGATTGGGATGAATCGGAAAATAGCCAAAGAAAAAGAGCTATGCCCTCTATAGCCTATGCCTACTATAGCCTCCTTAGTCTCCAATAACTATGAAATTGATTTTTTTTTATTGTAGCATTTAGGGATTCTTGGTACTGACAGGTGCAGCCGGCTGGACATTTTGACCATACACCAACGAAAAAGCAAATAATTTTTAAATCAAAAGTATTTCAAATATTCAGTTAGTTTAAAAATGGTTAATTTGTTATCAATTTCTTACGAATGGAATTCCATAAAACAGTGTCTATCGCTGGCAATGCATAAAAACACATTACAAGAAACGCATTTGAATCTGGTTTTTTGATTGCATCCTTCTTTACGGCCCATGGGCGTTATTTCCCATTCTAAAAGGAAATTACGCCCATGGGCCTTATTTCCTTTTTAAATGGAAATATCGCCCATCTGCAAAAAGAAATAAAGCCCATGGCTCTTATTTCCTTTTTAAAAGAGAAATAACGCCCATAGAATTTTACGCGAGCAACACGAACTGTTGATTAGCATTTTTTGTTATCAAAATATCTTCAATGCTATATAACCGATTTTTAAAATTTTGTTTGCATTGGATATGTAACTAAATTACCTTTCATTTGAGATATCACTTCTATGGGTGCAAAACCGCGTATGTGCAAAATTTAAAATTTAATTTTAAACAACCCTGAACTACACCATGCTAATTCCTTCTGCGAAGTACAGCTTTCTGCGTTGGCGGCCTTTGGCCGCGCTTATTATAAATAACCCTGGGCTACGCCATGCCAACTCCGGGTGGTTGCCCTGAACGGTGGCATGTTGCTCACTCTATGGGCGGCATCCATGGTATTTTTGTGCAGAACACCTTTCTGAATTGGCACATAACATAAAGGGAATAATTTTTAATTCTAGAGGTTGCGGTATTCTGCATTTAAAATTTAATGAAATAAAGAAAACCATATACTTATTTCTTGAATCAGCTGGTTTTAATTCGTTTTTAACGTCCGTGGGCTTTATTTCTCTTCGAAAATGGAAATAACACCCTTCAGCAAAAGGTGCTAACACCCTTATTATTTGACCTGGGTCAGTTTTCGGTTTTTCACTAATAACTTTTCACTGAAACAAAATATTGCTTTCCCTCCTCCAGATTATTGCTACGGAGGTCAAGACGCGTCTTTTGATACCTCCCTCGAGATTTTTGAACTTGTATTAACACTTGACGTCCGATGGAAAGTACTACCATTATTTTTTTTGCTTAAGATTTCTTAGTAACTATGCAATCTTACGGTACACTTAACAAACATTCACTATCTGAAATTAATGTGTGGTTTAACGATGTCAGAAGAATTAAACATGTAAGCACTGAAGAAAAAAAAGATGTCGATGTCCATACAAAAGAACTTTCACAATTCATCTAATGTCTAAAAAAAAATTTGGTGTGAATGACTTTGATGTACTGGACACTTGAAATACTTGTTAATTTTCATCTAGTAAACAAATGGTTAATCTATATGCACATGGAATTAATTTTTTAAAACATTTTCATTCTCTAAATAGTTTTTATTTCAAAACTATCGTCAAACTCGTTTTATCCTATGTACTCCAATTTCGGCCTTTTCGGTCATTTTCCTTTCTTCGACATTTTTAAGTTCGATCAAAAATGTGTTCTTTATAATAAAGCTTTTAACATTTCGGCCTTTTGAGATTCGACATTTTTTTCGACTTATCGTACGGATCCCAATAAAAATAAATCATTTTTTGTATACTTAAGATGTGTTAATGGATCGAACTCAAATAAAGTAAAGAATTTTTACTTTATGGACCGAGGAGGATAGAACTTCGAAAGTGCAAGGAATGTTTTTTCGAAGTGTTACCATATATATCCCAATTTGGTATAATAGTATCTGAATATTAAAGTCCCATGAAAATTAAACAAATAAATTTTTGTTAATAAATTTATGTTGATAAGATCTGTTTCTCAGTTCAATTATATTACCAAGATACATGCAACCTCCCTCTTTTATAATCACACGTCGTCTTTAAATGGTTACTTATTTTTTAATTGCATTATTCAATTCAACGGCCTAAAACTGTTACTTTGGACCGAGTAGTCAATTGATCATGGAATTCATAAATGAAGATATCGTCTACATATTGGCATTTCCACGGTAACGGACGAGGCATTTGTACGCTTTTAAGTGCGTCCAAAACAATGAAGACAAGACAGAGTGTTAGATTTTAATATATACGGGAAGGATCTTTTACAAGTAGGTACGTTGCTATAAGCAATTATAAAGTGATACGGACGCGACAAAAAATAGAAGTTTTTTTTGAGAAATATATGTATGTACAAAATTCAGCAAATTAATGATTTTTATATTTATATGCTAATAAATGCGAACAGATGACTGTTATTCGTAGGTTTATGAAATACGATAATTTAGTTTCTTTTAATTGAGTGTAGAAGAAATTTGGACGCGACAAAATTTTCCATGAGTTAGGAAATATGCATGATTTAAGGCCCTATTACGGCTTACAACTCAACTGAGTTGAGTTGTATTTAAGACAACTCAACTTTAAAACAACTCAACTGCTTTTTGGCATTATGGACTACAACCTTTTTTAGTTGAAGTTGAATCGATGTTGCCAACCTAGAAAGAGACATTTTGACAGATAATTCAACAGCTGATGATTTTGTTACGAGAAATCAAATCTATAAAATTCAACGAATAATTGTGAAATTGTTTATTATTATAAATATATTTTAAAAGGGACATAAGTTTCGATTTATTTTATAAGGATCAAAATGTTGGTACTAAAACAGATGTGCTGCGCATACGAAAAGAGCTTCGTGACCACTCAAATCATTATCATTGCAGTCCATGACTACTACTTACTCGTCCCCACTCCGCCGCAGTTCTTGTTGGTGGTCCTAAGCTATTGAGCTGTAGGTCAAATTCCTCCCACAATGCCTTCGTTTGGCTTTTGGTGCACCCAAATTTCGCCTTGCCTCGTCCATTATCGGGATGCCTCTCCATTAATTCAACAAGTTTTTCAAACTGCTGGTTTGTTGTAACCTTGTTTTTTCTATAAATCTGTACAAAACTCACGATTAAATATTAATTTGAAATAATTTTAAAATATTTACTAACCCGATCTCCATTTTTCGTTATATATTTTCCAAAATAACAGCAAAAGTGTATATTCGCTATCCAAATACAACTGCTAGTGAGCAGTTGTCAATTTTCGATATTGTAGACAACCAAACTAGCACAGGGTTGTAAATGGTAATGCCACACAAAAGTTGTTACACTATCAATTTCAACTAATAATTTTTGACAGGTTGGGTTGTAATTGATTATACCAAATTACAACTTTTGACAGGTTGGGTTGTAATCGCTAATACCAAATTGCAAAATTTCAACTAAAGTAAAGTTGAGTTGTAAACCGTAATAGGGCCTTTAATTACTAGAGGTTAGCTCTGTAGTGACAGATTTTGACAATTGGCGCAATCTTGCTCCTCCCTGAACATGATGCAATAAACAGGTGACCGTATGGTGACATACACCCGTGCGTACATAATTTGTGTAATATATTTTGTTGTTGTACATTGTGTGCGTACTGTCAAAATTACACTGAAAAATGGGCATAATGTCAAAATTAAAGAAAAAAACTTTTTAATCAGCTGTCTCATGCCACGACCTTCCATAGTTGGATCATGTCCCTAAACAATTGCCATTTACATTCTGGGTTGCCTTTTATCGAAATTATGTAAAAATGTATGTATTACAAAAATTTTAAATAGGTTGGTTTCAGAAAATGAATTCATTTAAGCTATTTGGATCGACCTTTGGGAGATCTAATGGTGGAGGTTTAAAACGCGAGGCATTCCGTTTATTTAGCAACAGCTGGGATTCGATTTCTGTTATTTTTGACAAAACTTGACAACTATTTTCCGGCTTTGATAAAAAGTTCTGGCTTAGATTATGTATAACGTAACAGTTTTAAGGCAACTTCTGTGCTGAGTGTGCATGAACATTTGTATGTTAAATTTGTATCAGGCTCTGGACCATTGCCCAATGGAACACGGCATATGCATCATGTCAACTCGTCCTTATTATTAAAAAAAACTCCGCCCTTCAGTCTAAAGCACGAATGTGCAATTATTCCTGGTTTGAGTTGATAAGTTTAGTGTATTAGCCATTGAAAGCTCTAATTTTGACGAAAATCTCTGGTATGATTCTTAAAACGAAACTACAATATTAAGCGATCATCAACCTCCTTCTCTTCCAAATTTGTGGTGCGCCGCTTTGAATTTTTTCCTACAAATTGGCGGGACCTACGGGTTTTCACCGACTCCGAACGGCACCTGCAAAGCATGCTGAGAAGCCTTCCATGGCAGAAGTTCGATCGGAGAGTTTGACAAAGTTCTGGCGAGGTGCGATCCCGTTTTTGAAAGAACTTTTTCAAACCAGTTTTAAGGTAACCTGTACCAGGGCTCGAAGCTTGGACCTTCGGTACAGTAGGACTTTGTGAAATGTATTACTACTAGTTTCCTACTATTTTGATTTTTTTATAACATTTCCTTGACAAATTTAAAACATACACCTACTTTTTTTACATTAACATTATAGTAAAAACGACTCTAAAAATTAAAAAGAATGTTATTAGTTTTCAGTATGGTCTATTTGAATTATTTTCTTTAATGAATAGGCGGTCCGAGCAAATTCAATAAATTTACTGTCGAAATATGAAAACCACACCCAGAGAAAAAATGCTGTAATATCAACCAAATTACGGGTTAAACCAACAGATTTTACAGGCAAAAACCATCCAAACGTAAAAATGGTTGAAATAACAGATGCTTTTCGTTTATTAAGATTTGAACGGTTTTACTGTTGAATCCGACGATTTTCTGTCAAATCAACTATAACTAATTTGTTGCTTCAACAAGTTTGCTGTTAGTTGTTAACAAACGTGACAGTTGATTTGACATATTTTTTCAACCGTTTCACTGTTGATTTTACATTTGACGTTCTTCAAATTGGTTGATTCAACAGGCAATCTGTTAATTTTCAACAAGCGGGACTGTTCAAATGCCACATTTTAATGTTCAACCTGTTTATTCAACTACAAAAAATGTAGTTGATTTAAAAGTACGTCTAGTTCCCTTGACAGTCAAAACTGCCAATTTTAAAAATTGTGTTACCTACATAATTAAAAACTCGTAATTTAATATATATTTAAAGATCATTTCTTTCATTTAGTACAGGTATTAAATGAAGACCAACACTTGTTTTGTGACGAAACCTTATAAACTTAAAATAATACTTCATACTCCATAGGGGCTATCCCCATACGTAAACCAAGCTTTTAAGTATTTTTTTTTAGAATAATATAAAAAGTAAAAATAATGTTAAAATGAGGTTTTATATAACTTTGGTAAACAAATATTTTTTTAGTGTTAAATAAAAGAGATAAAGTTTTCAAAATTACACAAAAATATATGGTAGTTTTCAAGCCATTTAAAAACAAAAACTACTAATTACATTTATTTAACGTGAGGTGTTCTATAATTATGGTAAGCAAATTTTTAGACTCACACAGGGTTGTTGGCATTGAATACAATGTTGGAAAAGAGATAAATAACATTAAAGTTTTTACAGCATTTTATTTCGTAGATACGTACATATGTATGTAGAACCGTCAGTCATGCTATGTATATGCAACGGAGGACTAGTAAAAAATTCAATTTATTTCAAACACATTTGGGTAGTTTTTGTTCCAACAACAAATGACTGGTAATGTAAATCAAATTTTTTTAACTGGATTTCGGACGAAACTATAAAAAATTGTTTTTTCTTGTCGATGACTAAACCTCCAATTCTGTGCAGTTCTATATTTTCTGAAAATCTAATTAGATAAAACATTTTCTTGTAAGCAGTACCTCAAAATGTCACTGATTTAGCTAAAACAATTTCGTCTTTGGGCATTTTCCATATCTTCAATATAGCTTAAATATAATAATTCATTATATTTCAAAATAAAGTGTGAAAACTGATAAGATATGTTCATGGCCAATGAATAAGAAATATTTTTCCGAGAATAACTAACAGACGCATATTTTTTTAAGACCTTATGTTTCGCCTCAAACCTTAAGCACCACATATATTTCAATGGTCCAGCGGCCTTAATTGTAGAGGCATAGTGGACTAAGAAATGATGTTTTGGCTTGAGAAGCAGAAATATTTTCAAATATAATTCATGATGGGAAGATATGGTTTCCCTCTAAAGTTGAATGTCACTTTCAGTGAAAGTAGAATATAAGCAGCGATAAATGATTTTAATTAGAAGTGTAATCAATTTCCACACTTTATCAGTTCTTGGGACTTTATCTCCTATAATTAATGGCAAGAAATGTGTAAAAGTTCAAGTTTCACTAGCTGTCATTTTTAGATTTGACTTACGAAGACATTGCATTTTTAATGGGCACGAAAAATTAACTATTTCAGTTTCACCGTACATAAAACTTTGTTTTCGTGTGTTGAGAAACTCTAAGGAAAAATATTTCTTTTCAATAAAGTACAATACGAAAATATCATGCATTACATCAACGCTAAAGTTATCGGTAACGTGAAAGGAGCTGATATCATTAAATACACTGTTTTCTATTATTCCTGTAACCTTGTAATTATTTAGCTCAAGGTCTTCTGAATAGTTGCGCATATTTCTAACGTAACTCTCTAATTCGACAGAGTCTTTCTGTATATCTCCCTTCCATCTCCAAGCGTATTGTTAGCTCAATAGTTAGCAATGCGTGCCAAAATTTCTCTGATGAGTGAAGTTAGCAACTTCCGAAATGGATCTATAAGAAAAGCTATGGCGGTTGTCTCTAAATTTTTCCTGTTCAATTCAACAAAAATTTTTAATAATTAATAAAAATTATTAAGAAACCCAAAAAACAACAATAATTTTTCGCTGCAGAAAAAATTATTAATAGGTCTATAGCTCGTACCGAACCAGGATATTTTAGTTTTTGTTTTATAACGAATTCAAATGGGATATTAATTACTGTGTGCGGCTAGCGCGCCGGTTTGATACCACAGCTCGTGAACTAACCAATGAAGATTATTACAGAAAGTTAGCGTGGTGGGACTCTTACACCCCTATAGATCCTATCTATGTATATCCATGTCGTTGAGTCCAAGAATTTTAGAAGTTCCCCTATCCTCATCTCGCTTAGCTCGGAGAGACTCCCAAACAGGGGTTTTCCCAGAAATTTTGTTCTGCTCCTGCAGTGCGCCGGACAGCCGCACAGCAGGTGCTCCTCAGTCTCTTCCATTTCCGGAAGGTTACAACTGCGGCACGTGGTATTGTGCTCCATGCCCATCCGTGCGGCGTGCGCCCCGATAGTCCAATGCCCCGTGAGGGCCGAAACTAATCTGAAAAGGTCCCTTCTGTTATTCCTGAGAAGGGTCGAAGATCGTGCTTCATTGTACGAAGGCCATAAACTCCTTGACACTCTGCAGGACTGCAGACGCTTCCATCTATCCGTACCCTCCCCAAGCCAGTGCTGAGAGATCCGACCCTTGAGCAGTCCCAGCGGTGCAAAGTCCTTCGCTTCTGAGACGTCAAGAGCCGACCCACGCCGTGCCAGCTCATCGGCAGTCTCGTTTCCCTGTATGTTGCGATGCCCCGGCAACCATATTAAAGAAACGGCATGTCGACTTGCCAGGTTCATGGTCCACTCCCTGCACTGACCCACAAGGCTCGAAGTGATCGTCGCTGATCCGAGAGCCCGAAGAGCCGCCTGGCTGTCCGAGAAGATTGCTATCCGATTACCTGTGATGTCTGTATCCAGTAATGCCCTGCATGCCTCCTGGATAGCGTAAATTTCAGACTGAAATACACTCGCAGAGTCTGGAAGACGCATTGACAAGGACACGTCTGGGATAATTGCGATAACACCAGCTCCCACTCCACACTCCAATTTCGATCCATCCCCTGTTCTCCAGTCCTTTCTGGAAAACTGTCTTGGGACAAATGTAGTCCGTTTTGGTTTTAATATAGGGGTCGGTTATATTTAACAGAACACGGCTGTGACCGTATCCACGCTCTTTCAAGAGTCCCAACTCCCGAAGCCTGAGTGCAATATTAGATGCCGATTCCTTGATAAAGAGATCGATCGGTGGTATATTGCATATCACGTTCAGAGCCAATGTGATTGCACCACAGGCAGCCCGCTGAACTTTGCTTAGCATGTTCATAATGTAGCCCACCTCGGCTGCCCTCCACCACACTATTGCTCCGTAGGCTAAGATCGGTCGAATAACTGCTTTGTACATCCATGCTGTGATTTCCGGGCTCAGGCCCCACTGTCTGCCTAACATACATACGTTTACAGGCGTACATAGCTCCTAATGCCAGTTTGACCCTGTTTTCTATGTTAAGCTTCCAGTTTAACTTAGGTGTCAAGAGGACGCCTAGGTATTTCGCCCTATCAGAAAGTTGCAACTCTTGACCACAAAGAGAAGGTAGATTGAAACTTGGTATTTTTTTCCTATTTGTGAATAACAATAGCTCGGTCTTTGAGGGATTGCCATTAAGCCCCGCAGCCTCTGCCCATCCACACTGAACCAAAAAAATTCTAAAAACCACGTTAAGTTAACATTTTTTGTTTACAATTCTCAACTGAAATGAAAAAATGTTAATTTTATCATTTAGACTCTATCATTTTTACATGAAATTTATTAATATGAAACACGTAAAATTAACATGACCGTTATGTTTTATTGATAGGATACTCATGTATAATTAACATGATATTTATGTAATACTCACGTAGAGCAACGTTGACACAACATTTTAAAAATGTTAATTGGAAATGATACTTACGTGAAAGTAACGTTAAGTCTACATTTAAAAACTGTTGAATTGAAATGAAAACCACATCAAATTGAAATTATTTTTAATATATTTATTATTATATTTCAATTCAATAAAATAAATTTTTTTTAAAAATGTTAATTGGAAATGATACTTACGTGAACGTATATTACGTTCTTGTGTTTCCAAAGCTTAATTTTTTCCCTAAGCTCAGCTCTATAACCTATATTTCCGTTGCCTGGAAATGCCACTGCCAAGTCGTCGCAGTTTATGTACTTCAACCGGTCATATGTGATTCCATAACCTTTATTTGGGTCAGTTAAGACTTGATTAGTTAAAAGAGATTTTTATTATAAATAAGATAAACCATTACCATAAAACTTGTCGTAACCGGCTTCTACATTCATCTCTCATAAGTTTTTTGAACGCTGGTCCTCTCCTGATTGAGTTTGGACAATCTAGGCAAAAAATGGCGTGATATGCATTTAGATCAGTCAATGTCGTTACAGCTTTAAGGTACTCCAGAGCAGCAATACCAACGAAAAATATGCCCTGCTACTGCTCCGGCTCTGACCATAAACATAGTAAGGAGCAGAGCCGTACCACAAACAAGTGATACAACTTTTAGTCTCTGCATTTTTTCCTGATATATGCTCTAAAACGATACGTAGTTCATTTGTACAGGTGTTTCTTCTAGAAAAAAATGCTGACCAGCGTTATCCATTGCCAGCAAAACGTTTTCGCCAAGTAACAAGCAATTATCACTCATTTTCACTTTTATTTAATGTCTTCACTTTGTTCTTTAATCAATACTCTTACTTTTTATATTTTTAAAACGGGTACACAACGATTTAATGCGATTTTCTATGGAGCTATCGTTTTGTAATAAATATTCTTTGCACGCGCGAACATGAATGCCATTTTAACAGAAGATTGTTTTAAACATAATGATTTAACAGTTTTCATATCAATTTAAGGTGAAAACTGTTACTTTGATCATTTTCAATGTTAGATGGTGAAATGTTTTATTAACATAAAAATTGGTATGAAAATGTAATACCTGACAATGTTGATTTAATAGTTATCATATCAATTTAACGTGAAACCCCTTGTTTTGATCATTTTAAATCTTAAATAGCAAAATGTATTATTAACATGAGAAATTGATATGACAATGTAATACATGACAATGTTGATTTAATAGTTATCATATAAATTTAACGTGAAACCTGATGCTTCAATAATTTTCAACGTTAAGACGACATTTTTCGCCGAAATGTGAAGTTGATAATACATAAATGTTAGTTTTACATGAGACTTTTCTTTCGGTGCACTCAGGATCCTTCTTTTGCCTTCCGAATCGCTTTTTTATAGCATCTTAGACTATTCTTGTATGGCAACCAGTTGCCAGTAGAACGGCTCAGGTTGAATAGTCTCCTAGACTCTCTCCTGAATTCGAAAAGGTCTGAACTCTACCAGGGAGGATATACTTTTTTGCTAGAACTAGTCGGACAAGCTACCCGTAGAGCTGACCCCATGGCTTTCTCTAGCTTACTACTTTTTGCATCAAGCCATTATCCACTGACAGTAATTTCTGCAAAGGTTGACTACCTAACTTATTGCTCGCCACCCTGACGAACCTTCGCCAGTTTGTCCTCCTTGGATTTAGGTGAGGGATAAGGTTTTCTAATTTTAAAATGATATCAAAAAGGATCATCCTGTGGTCAGAAAAGGACTGCCTGTCTGATACCCTCCAATTTTCTATTCTATTGATTCCCGTACTCCCCCATAGGAAGTGTCTGGAGTTGGCGTCGCATCCAACAATTATGTTGCTTTCTTTGATTTCCTCCATTAGCCTGCGGGTCTCCTCCGGTGGAGCCTCCTCATCATGCGGCATATATGATGAGGCAATCACCATGCTGACTACGTCAGCCACCTCCAACGAAATTGTGGTCAAATCTGCACAGCTGTGGGAAGAAAAAAGAAAAGCATTGCATATAGATTTTACAAGAACGCATGTCCTAGGCTTACCATCCTCGCGCTTGTAGAAGATGTTATATCCCTTTATGGAGAGCCCCTTAATGCTGGTGTTCCACACCCAGGGTTCCTGAATAAGGGCGATGTCCACGTTCTCCTCCACCAGGAAAACGGAAAGGTTGTCGGACGCCAGCCGCGAATGCTGGAGGTTTATCTGGACAACCCTAAGACCCATGACTATTATTGGGGTCCTGGCTCTTGGTCGCTGCAGGTCCTCCAGGCGCCTGTTAGTGTCGTCGACAGCATCCGGTCCCTCATCATCCTGAGGATTCCGAATCGCAAGGCGTAATCCGCTTTCTCCAGCGGCCCGATACTCTTCTCGTTAATAAGGAGGACAAAGG
Organism: Sphenella marginata; assembly: GCA_951509765.1. Classification (NCBI taxonomy): domain Eukaryota; kingdom Metazoa; phylum Arthropoda; class Insecta; order Diptera; family Tephritidae; genus Sphenella; species Sphenella marginata. The sequence goes on along the minus strand of OX608079.1, from coordinate 31,738,321 downwards.
AGAGGCTGTTCCGCTGCGATGCCTCTGCCTTTATGACCACCCAGTCATCCATAGGCACCTCGCGGTTGTGAGCCTGCAAGTATTTTATCAGCGTCCCGCTGTCAATCTTCATTTACCTTCAAGCCTCCCCCAACGTCGCCTAGGTCCAGCAGGCACTTCTCCAGGAAGTCCTTTGACTGCTGGTCCTCGCATTTGACCACCCTGTGACCGCGGACAACTTCCGCCGAGTCGAAGGAAGGGAGACTACCATCTGGGTTGGCCATCACGAACTGGATAACCATTTCGGATAGCCTCGCCTCGATTTCTCCCCACTGCTCCAAGACGGACCTGCCGCTGTTGGTGGTCGCATCGACAAGAGCAACCTCCAGGTTGCTTCTTACCGCATCGCAAACGATTTTGCACCCACCCGCGCTCCGGCTGAGGTGGAGGTATCCTCACCGGTAACTTTGCTCCTCTTAGAGGAACTTGAGGCCTCTTCCATAGACCTGTTCCTCTTCGAGGTGCTAGGGGCCTCTTCCAGAGGCCTATTCCTCTTACCGGTGGAAGCTGATGATGTGGTGTTCAAGTACGCCGGGTACTCATCCACCACAGCTTGGTAAACCCTCTGGTCCTCCGCATCCTTGGGATGAAAGGTACCATTTACCCTGTTCCGTTGTATCTTATCCAAGATAGACAGGGCAAGCTGGTAACGCCTTCTACCTTGCAATGCATTGGACCGTGCATTCATGCTATCAGGCCGCTTCCTCCGGATTCCGGAGTCCTCCTGACCTCCTTTTCCGTCTGTCTCTTCCTTCGTTTTGTTGTTTTTTAATTCTTTTATTTCATTCATTTTTTGGTCCCACGAGTATGCACGGAAAGGATTGGTCACTCTTCCGCAGAGCCGGCATGCGTAGAGAAGGCACTTATACCTCCGACCTTGCCCGGGTATCGGAGGGGACCGTTCGCGGCCAGCTATTCGATAACCGCCCGCTGACCATTAAGCCCTCGCCACGCATACCTTTACACCTTGGCTTAGGGTGGTGTTGGTACGGCGATCCTCACATCCCCTGCAGCCGAGAGTGGTTCGTACCCAGATGTACTCACCCTTTCCGAGACTGCAGCAAATATGAGGCTTTCCTCTTAGTTCGTCTCACATTCAGACCTCCCACTCCAGGAGAAGTTCCAATGCAATACTTAAGCCCCTTCGCCACGGCAAGGCGACCAACGTTGAAGAGGAAAAAACATAGTTCGGGAAGCCAAAAAATGGTCAATAATACAGTTTGAGATGCTTTGCTGGTGATAAGCTGTGAGTGTTTTTTGATTTACGAAATAATCGAGAGCGTCTTTTCCTCGAGGGTTGTTATTCAAAACATTTGGTATGTCAACCTCCGTAGATAAAAACTAATTACATACACATATAAAAAACGCTTCAAACTCTGACATCAAATTTGAAATGTAAGATTAATACAATGTTTTGCATGTGCCAAACTTTCCAACTATATATGAAATTGGGCCTTTATTTTTAACACATAACGCGCGTATCTGCCAAAATCAAGGTCGGAGTTTCGAAAGTGTGTTATAAATTGACCTTTATTACCTCTAACGAGCAATCTGAAGTCTGTGATGTACTCAAAGGCGAAGAGGAGAGTCCAGCACCTTCATTTTCCTTAATCCAATGACTGACTTTTTGAATTGCGGACGTTATATCTTCGTCTTGGCCAAACTATGCGATAAAGGAAATAAATGAAATAAATATTAATAATGAAAAGATCAATATCGCTAAAGAAATAAAGATATATATTACCTGCTGTTTTTTCCACACTTTAATTTTCTCACGTAATTTCGCTCACTGAAGGAAAAATTTTGTCCAAATCCGCTTCAGTTAAGTATCGCAGCTCTTCTATTCCTACGCTGGGGTCTATTGATAAGAAAAGTAATATACTTAAATTAAGTAATTCTTTACGTGTCTTCGCACAATTACACATGCTTATTTTATCAATAGCACAGCAATGTTGAAGTACAAAAGAATTATGTACCACACATTTTTGACAAATAGAAATATTTTATGATTGGGCATGAATAAATATATGTATGTATAAGTATATGTATTTGCATACTAATGTAAGTACAGTATTGTGAATGAATACCAGGCACAAATTAAGGTAGCACTTGGTTGCCTTTTTATCACACAACACTGTACTATATGGACACAATTTGTATGTACTTTCAATTGATTAAGCTTAATATTCTTTGGAAATAAATGGTTTTTGATTATAGCATTTATTATTGTAAATACGCTCAATAAACTATATGCACATTCTCAATAAATGATATTAATTAATTTGGCAATTAAGAACTTACTTCTAAGTATGAGATATACTTTGTCCAATCCCCACTGTGTGAGCAAACTTAGAAGCTCTTCATCTGCTTCCACTCCCGCGTTTTCATATGTATAATATTATATTTATATCTCTTTCCGCTTTTCATTTAACTACAGCACCTTTGCCATGGGAAGTGGCGAAAAAATGTCACTCTAAGATTTCGTAATGAAACTCAGCTACAAGTCTTGGAATACTAGAAAGTATAAATTAATTTTTGAATTGGGAAGAGCTTCCATCAGAGAAAATATAAATGCTGCTAACTCCTTTGTACTGGTTTTGCAAGATATTGATAATTTTGGAAATAAAGCAGTAAACGTCGAACTTAATGTGAGTCAATCTAACTCTGTTACTTGGCTATAACTAAAGTGGGCATCTTGAATTTGGTTGATTTCATTGGCTGCTAAATGTTTCTTTTTAGTTTCAGTTTTTAGTTTTTGTTGGTGAAGTTTAACAAAACAATGCATTTTAGCTGAATCTCTACATCATGAATAAAGTCGCTTAATGGACCCAATAATTTAGTTTAAAGTTATGCGATCGTTTACGTTTCTCCACTTTTTCCATTTGATTTGCGTATTAAATTTATTAATAAACTGTATTGGAACTAGATCGTCTTTAATATCGCGTACACAGCTGTCACAAGTACTTTTCATTCATAACATCGCAGCAAACTGATGTAAGAAATAAATCAGCTTTGGCAGGAATCTACGTTATAAACTTTGCACAGCCTTCTAGTAAATAAAAATAAAATTTGCATGGTACTTATAGATACACATATTGTGTAACTGAATGTAAGTTGGCTTAGAACGAATAAAATAAAAATAGTTTTGCGGCCTTTTTTCTCGGTATATTCGGCTTTGAAAAGTTGATATACGCTGAACGCTGATTGAAAAAAGAATTTTTCACGCATCTGACTTTTTGATGACTTGGTAGTATTTTCATCCATCGTTTCTGTTGGCTTACGATATTTAGATTTGAGGATAGCTATTTTTTATTTCAGTTTTTTAGGTAATGCACGCTCAGCTTTTTTCATTGCTTTTCCCATCGTTTGCTTACAGCTGCAAATTTCACAATTCAAATTATCGATAAATATTATTTACGCTCTTTTTTGCCGCAAAATTGTTGCCTAACACGGTCCTTTTCTTTCTTCTTTTCTAAGAAATTGTATAATCTTTTTGGTACTACGTTTAACTTCTTTCTTCTTGTATTTCTGCCATTTCTCGATGTTTTCTTTCATTTTCTCTCTATATTTAATTTTTATTGCTTTTCTTCGGCAAAAGAACCGTTTTTGCCATCTATAAAATTTTACTCTTGTTCTGAAATTCCTACGATTTTATTTAATACTAGCAGGGAACCCGGCGTTGCTCGGGATGTAAGTAATTCATAAAATTCTGATACCCTCACTTAAGAAGACAATTTGCAGGCAGAGAAGATTCAGAACAATATTTTTTTTCCCACATTCTATCCCGTTTATGTCTACGGCAACCAACTAAAGTAAAGGCGTGTTTTAATAGTCTAACTTAGACATTTTGCCATCTCCTTTCCATTTGACTTTTTAGTTGTGCCTAAACATTTCCCAAGTCATCCCCAGTCATTTTTTCAAAGAAATTCCCGATATACAGACACAACTTTTCTAGAGTTTTATTATAGGGTAGATAAACCGCAATATCGAAAAGTGATAGAAAAATGAAAGCTGTGGCCATGCCCTTCATCAGCCAGTATGTAATAATAATAGGTTTCATGTATGAGGAAAGAATATTTATGTTTTTCAAAAACTCTTATTGAACTAAGAAAAATAAAAAGAAAACCCTATTTCAAATGTATTTTTATTTCGGTACTAAAAAAAAAAAAAGTATAGGAGTAATAGGGCAACATATGGGCATTTCTCTCATGTCGAATGCGACATTCGTACGCATTGAAGGTGAAAAAAAACAAATGCCAAAACACTTTTTTATTTTGATAAATAGTGAATCTTATATATCTTCCTTAGCACAATAATTTGTGTTAAGGATGATTTTAGGCAAGTGTTAATTTTCAAGATATTTACAAAAAAACAAGGTGTTCGCACGCTACAAAAACAGAAGTCGCTTTTTAAAATAATAGTTTAACCACAGATTTTAGCGAAACCTTAAGCAATAATTTATTGCGAATAATTTTAAAATATTTAAACATTAGTTATGTTAATAATGTTTTTTATTTTATTCAAAAATGTTGAGTAGTTTATTTTTTAATTCAGTTTTTATCAGGTTCGAATGCGACAGGTCGAACGCGACATTTTTTCTACCATACATTTACATCAATAAGATAATACATACATACATTCATCTTATTAATTATTACAAAAAAGTGGCAAAGTTAACAAAATGTATTTAATGAAGAAAAACAAAATAGGTATATTCATCCTAAATATGTATAAGAAAGATCAATTTAAAAAATAGACTTAATTATATGTTTTGCGGTGGAGTGCGCAGTTCTAGCTGCTGTCAGCTGTTGGTCATTGCAACAAAACGCGTGGAACTTGGCTATACCTGTTTTGTTTTGTTCCATTTTTCATCTAACTTATGATGCAGACACAAATTTTCAATTTGAGCCTTTGACATAAAGTATATTTGAATGCCGTTAACATAATTCTTTGCACAAGTTCTTGGATTTGGTTACCTGCCAGACTTTTTGTTTAAGGACGGTTCCAACTCCATCAACGACTCCCTTTCCGTGTGAACTGGCAAAAAAAATTCCATTCAACATAACTGCATATAATTTCTTTTATGATATCGTTTAAACTACTCATGATGTATTTATTTTTGAATTGAGCGGAGCATCCATCGGAAAATATTGATATATTTGCAAACTGGCCAAAATTTTTTACTAATTTCGCGTAATTTATAATTATTTTCGCTGTTGTCTCGTATAATAATGATTGACACGCTTTCATCATATTGGGAATATACGATACTAGCAATATAGAAGTATTATATATATGCTCTGAGCACAAACGTCTGAATGGTAAAGCGACCAAGCAAAGATGGGTTTCCATACACAATTTATTTGAATTAAAAAAGTTTTTAATAAAATTTTTATTTAAAAAAAAGTATCTATGGTCCTATTCTGGCTATATTTTGATATATTAAAATTTGAAGAAAAAAAAATCGGGTCATTGGATCGGCTGTTTAGCTTTAACACAATTTCGAGTTTGAATTTTATATAATCGTATAGATTAGAGGTTTGCGGTAACAGACGCGACGAATTTCAAACACCAATCAATTTTATTAATCGTTTTTGTCGAGAGACAATTCGTGCACCAATGGGGACAATAAATGCTGTTTTTCGGTAACGGACGCGACATACGCATATAAGCAGAAGTAATCAAAAAAACCTACCGTTATTCGATCTCCACTAAGTCTGTCTGCTTGTTAAACAATATGTTACTATAAGTAGAAGATTTTAAAATTATAAAACACATCATAGTATTACTTTGAATAATTGAATATAACAAGGAAAAATGTTGGTATATTTGGTTACAAGAGTTGAATTTTTGTACATTTTGTATATTTCGGCTCAAAATTAAAGTAAACACACACTCAGAAAATATATATCTCTCTAACAGAAAACGATTTTCTTCATTTTAAACACTTTCATAATCCCAAAAAAATTTCCAGAATGTGTTATTTTTCTTTGAAAAGTGTAAGAAGTTACATGAAATGTGCAACCATGGTATACATTTTTATGTAAGCTATTTCCTTATTGGTAAAGATTTAATGTCACTATTGCCGTCCTTTTTTATATCTCCGAAACACACAAATTGTAAATATAGTGCTAAAAAGTAAATTATTTTTCTACCTTTAAATGGAAAGAACGATTTGTCTACCTTTTACTGCACCATTACTTGCGACCGCAAGTAACTGCTAATCGGTATCATAACGTCTGTATCAATAATCCAAAATCGTAAAAGAAATATTTTCAGTCCGACAACGGCTACGCGATCCCCAGTAATTATCAGCCGAACACACTTTTTTACTTTTTTCCCACTCCGTAATCTGTGATTACCACAACCACATGAAAATGGCAGATTGTAAATTTCTCTTTGGATTCTTTTGACGGAGGTCAAAATGCGTCTTTTGATATCGCTCCTGCTATTTTGGGGCGTGTATTAGCAATTAAAATTTTATTTTCTTCAACGTTAATCATCAGTACTTCAATGTACCCGAAATCTACCACCATCTTTTCTAACGCGCTTCAATAAAAGTAGATGGTAACCCTGCATTTTACCGTTTACAAGCAACAGATGACATTGCTTTTACTTTTCGTCTTTCTACGTGTTGTTTGGTGTTTTATTATATTATTATGGCTGAATTAGAGGAAACTTTATTAAAATTGAATAGTGAAGTGTTTATAAATCTATTTCGCGGTAATTTATACACATTTTAGTGGTTTGGTTGTATGAAAACAATGTAAGTTTCATTTAGAAGCCGGATTTACAAAGGAATCACTATTGCTCCTAAAGCCAAGCCATTTGTATTATTTAACCGGAGTATCACAATTTGGACAACGCGTAATATTTGAGAACAATCTCCTTAATTGGCAAACCGAACAGGTAATATTCATGTAAATGTGAACTTATACACATGAAAAAACGCTTACATTTGTTTGTAATTTGGCAAGGGTGTTCATTTGCAAACAGCTCAAAGTGGGTGCGCATCAATGGCAGAATCGAGCAAAAAAGAGGTATAACTTGCTTTTATACACTTTCCACTGATTAATTTTTTCCTTTACACTCCTTATTTTTTTCTTTCGCACAAACATTCAGAAAACACTTGAAGATATTTTAAAGGAATCGGTCAGTGGAAATCAAATTTTGGAGTACTATAGTAAGGCAACGGTTCTCAATCCAAAATACAGAAAATTGATTGCATCTACTATTGCAACCTACTTAATATCCTCCGGTGCAAGGGCAAGTCCAAAAGTTTTTGAATCACTTGCCAGTCAAATCCCAACTTTATTTGCAAATGAATCGAAGGTGCATATCTATAAAAATTTGATTTGAAAATTTAAAGAAAGGATAAATTACCTCGTTTTTATTAGGACATATCGACAGCCACACTTCAAAACCCTGTATGTTCAAAACCAAAAAGTTTTCAGGAGAGGGAAAAAATTATAATAATTATTACGTATTAATATGAGCGACGGTTATTTTATTTCACCACTGGAAAGAAATGGGAAGTTGTAACCCGATTTTGACTGAATTTTAATGTGCGAAATATCACGATCTATGGGAAAGGCTCAGAACCTTATTTTTGGAAAAAAAAGTGACTTACGGGGTTTTGCAGTGTGGCTGTCGTTCATACAAAAAAAAAAGGAAAGAAACCAGGCGGATCTTTATATGCTAAATATCACAGCATCTTATTAAAGCTCAGACAAGACGGCATTACATATATCTAAAAGGCACGCTGGAGAAGAACCCTCAAAAACTGCAACAAGCAATTCGTGTACATGTAGGCATGTCCTATTTATGGACTAATTTTACAGACTTTACTCAAGAAAAATCGCGGCCAAAATATAATGTTGAGCCTTTTGATGAAGTGCAAGCCAAATGGGAATTGACTTTTGATAAAAGGCGTCAAATGCTCGAAGGCGAAACAGATTTGAGTAACGTCTTAGAAGACTGGCCCCTGTAAAAGCAGAGTTTGGACACTTATTGGTAAGAGAGTATTTTTCTAGACTAGATTTTTTAAATGCTATAAAAATTAATATTATCATTGACTTCTAGATTGAGGCTGACTTTAACAATTGCATACGGAGAAAAAAAATTTGCTGTTGAAAAATGGGAAAATTTTAAGAAAGGAGTCAGTCATCTATTCGACGTTTATATAAAAGATTCACACAGTTTAGCTACCTGGAAGCTTTTTAAGGAAGAAAAAATTAAACCAGGTACTTAAATGAAATAATAACACTAATTTTTTTATTGATGTGCCTTTTAATTTAGAAGCAGCTGATTCGGTTATATGCTATCTTCTTCACGAAGTTTTAGTTCCAACCAGCAGAAATTATAAAACGTGTAAGCAAACAAACAAGAAGCACTTAGTAAAAGCAACAATTGCGGATTCAAGGAATAGTTTTTTAATATGCGAGGCAACAAATTGCGAACTTCAGTCGAAGCTTAAATTAATGATTGATGAGAATTATAAGGACAAAAACACCATTCAGCCTGTAATATGTGCTATCGGAGCCAACTGTTTTGAAAGTAAAGAATATTTTGTATATTTTGACAATATATTTTATAAGTTTGATAATGTCTTAAAGTGTATTGATGTGTGTTTCAAAATTTACCATGCACTCAATCTTAAATATCCTTCCGAATGCAAATCCATTTGGCTTTTTGTTCAGCAATATTTTTATGACATTGTCTTATAATCACATGAAAAAAGTAGCGGTTTGTGTGCAGTATTAAATGATTTAAAAAACATGTAATAATAGAAAATACTCCTTATTAAAAATGGAAGTACATATTAAATGTTTTGTGTGTACACAAACTTTTGGGCAATGCGAAAGTTTGTTTAAGCATTTTAAAACTATTCATTGTTTATCGCAAATAGATGTGTAATGTGTATATACAACTTGCAACCAATCATTCTCGAATCTTTAAACACTTTATAGACACATGCGAAATGAAAGCAAAAGGTATACAATTACTGTATTAAACAATGAAGAACAAAGCATAACCAGTATATCTAATGCTAATTTAGTCAAACCGGTTTTCATAACTGATACTCATATACAAATAACTTAAGTAGCTTTAGAAATTTAATACATAATCAAGAAACGCTAAGAGATGGTTGCCTTAAATTGTCTATGAAGCAATATGCGAAAAAACATTGTCCTAGAAAAGAAATCGTTGAGTTGCAAAAAGATGTAACAAATATGATTCTGAATCACTTAAAGGATCAGGTGAATAATTTACTACACAATTTCGATTCTTTAAGTAAAGACGCTATAAGAAACGATATCTAAAGTTTGGTATCTCTGTGTAGTGATCCATTTCAACAATTTAACTCAGAATATAAATTTATTAAAACACTTAAGGAACTAGATTTATATGAAAGTCCAAAAGTTATTACCATAAATAATTCAATTAGCACAATAGAAACTAGAAATGTTAACCAATTAGATGCAGCACTGGTAAAGGGTGTTTTATTTCCAATGAAATTTCAAATAAAAAAGTTTTTTGAATTACCTGGCATGTACGAAAGCTTTCGTAAAAATGCAGACAATTTACATATATACCAATAACGAGGTTTACAAAATTTTGTCAATGGCGATGTTTGGCAAACTAAAATTCAGAAATATCAAAACAAGTTTGTCGTTCCATATTTCCTATATTTTGACGACTTCGAAATCAACAATCCATTAGGTTCACATAGTTCGTCAATTTTAGCAGTATATTATTCCTTTCCGACAGCACCAACTTCTATTAAACATAAGCTTCGAAGTATTTTGATAGCAGCTCTTTTCAAGTCTCAAGATGTTAAACAATTTGGTAATGGAAAAACATTTTATAGGCTTATAGAAATATTATATGATTTGGAAAAAAATGGTATTGAAATTAAGACACCAAGTGGCAATAAGATAGTTTATTTTTGTCTAGGATTGATTATTGGAGATAACTTAACGCTTAACCATATTCTTGGATTTTCTCGCTCATTTTCCTCAAAACGTTATTGCCGATTTTGTCAAATAGATAAAAATGAAGCTAAATTCGCCTTTATGGAAGATATAAACCAATTGAGAAATAGACAAAATTATGCCTACGATATTTCTTTGAACGATATTGAAAGTACTGGAATAAGAGAGTTTTCAATTTTTAATAATGCCAATAATTTCCATGTAATGGAAAATTTCTCTGTCGATTTGCTGCATGACATTTTTGAGGGGGTTTTCAAATACGGGTTTTGCCACATAATTTTGTATTATATTTAACAAAAGACTTTCGATTTAGAATTTTTTAATATTCGAAGCAAACATTTGCGTACGTTGAGAGTAAAGTGGGAAACTTGTCTCCACCATTTCAGTTACATAATTTAAAAAAGTTCAACCTGAAACTGTCTGGAAGAGAAATGCTAATGTTTGCTCACTTTTTTCCGTTGCTTATTGGAGACTCTGTAGATGAAAGCGATAACTTATGGAAATTCGTTTTAAATGTTGTAGAACTTTTAGATCTGTTAGTTTTGTCTGAATATACCAAATCGGATATAGATAATTTAAGAGAACATATTACATTTCATAGCAAAGAATATACTAAACATTTCAACGACACGCTAAAACCAAAGCATCACCTTCTTAACCACTATTGCAGGATTATTCAAATGTCCGGTCCTCTAAAATATTTGTGGACGCTTCCATTGGAATCCAAACATAGAGAACTGAAGTCTTATTCCAAAAATATTACTTCAAGAATAAATTTGACATTGTCTTTGGCTTTGAAATTTTGTATGATCTTTTCTGAAATAATTTTAAATTTTAAGGAAATAAATTACACTTTAAGTAGAGACAGGTATGAAGTGAATTCTTCAAAATACTTTGATAAAATCATAGATGTACTATCTGAAAACAGTATTAAACATTGTATCTGCCACTCATGTTTTAAACTATATGGAACAGCATATAAAAGAAACTGCTTTATATTTTTTAACATCCCAACTTTTGTACCATATCAGATATTGGAAATTTTAGTTATAAATGAAGAAGTATTTTTATTTTGTGAATTAATTAATATTTTAGTGTATAATCGTCACTATTTATCTTATCAGATACATTTTAAAAGCAATACCTATAAACTTATAGATGCTAATGAATTGAAATATCCACCAATTCATACGTATATTGTAAACAATCAAACATTCTTGCGACCAAAATTCTTTTTTTAATAATAAACATTTGTTTCTTGAAAAACTATAATTTTTGAGTTTTTTTCAGTCCATATATGTATGTACTTATAAATATAATGTTATCTGCAATAAGAAGAAAATATTATATTTTACTGGGAAAACAGTACTTATTTTGAATACAATATTTAATCAGATTATAAACTAAACAAATTTTTTTATCTATTTTCAGAACCTATATATTTAGTTCAAAGAAAAGTATTACTTATTTCGAATACAAAATTTACTTTAACTTAATAAAAAGTTATATATTTTAAGCAAATTTTTATCTGAAACAAACAAGTATTTTTTCTTCATTTTAAAGAAACGTATGATATGCAAATAAGGACAAGTTTTCTTTAGTGCTGTTTAGTTACCATTTTTCTATGTTTTAATTGCTATTTTTCTTCATCCCAGAGAAGTTTTTTTCTGAGTGCATTTGAGATTTATTATTCATCAACAAAAAGTTTTCAGGAACAGTTTGAGCTTTGCAGCTTTGGAACAGTGCCCTCCCTCTCTTTAAAATTTGTAATAGATATAGCAAATAGGAATGTTGGCCCATTTTGACTTAATTTTATGAAACACAAATTTAAGTTGTTTAATCTAACTAATTCCGATGCTAGCATCTGTATATTCGTATGCTAAGCAATTTATATGTCTTTGTAGGTATATATAATTATATTTTTATCGTTATATTTTAATGAAAAAGCTAAAACATGACTTACGATTTTAGGTTTGCTTTAGCCACTAAATAATTCATTTCAGTTTTTTTTCTCGATCTGTTTATCTGGATTGCTGAACGAATTCTGGTAAATACTGTGCTCAATAACTTAGGCATGATGGACAGAGCCGCAGGGAGTAAAACCCCTACACAAAAATTAAATACTCTGTTCAATCATCAGGGAATATTCTTAAAGGAATATCAGCGTAATCCAACTTTAATAGTTATTCATATAAAAAAGGTGGCCAACGTACATACATGGCGAAGCCCACTGATTGGATCCCATACTGAGATACCATAGTGGAGTACTATACTTCTTTACTTTTGAGTACATCATGGATTACCTACGGAAGAGTACTCACAAGATATTCCTTGAAGTACTCAACACCAAAGCGAGAGAGGGAATAGGTTTACTTCTGATAATAATATACATAATTATAAAAAAAAAAACAAAAAAGGGAAGGCTGCTAGAAATATTTAAAATATATATTTCTCGTCACAATCTTAGATAACTATGATATAAAAGCAAACATCGTACACAATTCGGCGGTAAAGGCTCGATGTGTGTGTGGTGCCCATCACTGAACATAATTTTATATAATAAATTATTATTATGATTACTAATAAGCATTAGATGAGAATGGATCCGAGGACTTTTTCGAAAAAATTATTTAGCAAATTCAATTTTCCGGCTGCCACATGTTAACACTTTGTGCACGTTTAAAAATATTAGCCTAAATTTTAAACTTTTTTGGGTTACATATCGTCCCCTTAGTATTAATGTATTATTTTTTGATGTTTTGAGAAAATGAATTTCAAATTTTTTGTTGAAAGTAGTTCTCACTCAAATCTCGTCTGTAAATATAAAAATGAGTCTATTTTGTTAACTGACCAATTTTTATTATTATAATCATCCTTTTAAAGAACAAAAAAGAGGTGCAAACTGCAAATACATCAGATAGGCTATTTTATTTTTTAATGTTTTCTATCAGGTTATACGTACGTTGTTTTATTTTGCATGGTATACACTATTTTATTCAAGAAATACACCAGAATAATAAATAAATTTAATATGAATTTTTATTACATACTATAAAATTATGTTTTAATTACAGTCAGATGTAAATTCTTAGCATGGTCTTTATTTATTGTAGTCTTCGTCCTCTTCTTCGAATCTGTCTGGTTCATCTAAACAATCGCGATTATTCCCTCCTTTTAAATTCAAAAAAAATGTCTGTGAGCCGGGGCGAATTACATTTTTGTGTCAGAAATTGGTAGTTATTCTTTATATTTGTGAGTTAATGTAAAATTTGCGACTCCTTTCTTTTTCATTCTCGAGCCATCTATATCAATAACTTTGAAGTCTTCGTTCCATTGTTCCTTGTATAACAATTGTCTCTTTTCACTTTTTATTACTTGGAGAACCTTTATTTTAAGCAATTTACCGATTTATTGTTGACATTTTTCTTCAAGTTATGGTTCAATTTTGAGAACGCCGTTTTAAGATCAATAATATCACTGTAGTTAAGCATTTTTACAGCGTACGGATTTTTTCCTATTGCCAGTCTAAGTATAGTTGGCCATTCTTCTGGTGAATATACACAAATATTTCTCTTGGCTCGTTCTATAGCCGAATGCATGGAATCTGCTTCCATTTGTGTGTGTCCATTTTGAAGATATTTAATCGTTATTGAATTAAAATGCAGTGAAAGATTCATATGGAGCAATAATGTGGCAATTAATCTGTTTCTATTCTCTCCTCCACAGTGGTCCCAATTTCCTCTGACCCACAGTGACCATGGTTTTCATTCCACAGTTACGCTTGGATCGAAAGAAGAAGAGGAAGAGCGATAAGTTTTTCGAAGTCAGCTGTTTGTCTTGGAATGTGTGAAATCGAAACATAACAAAGCAATTTAAATTACACAAATTATTACTTTTGAAATAAAAGTAAAGCTTTATTATTATTTATAAACTTAATTGTATATGTTTGAACATTATTGAATAAATTGAGTGAAATTTTATAGATCAATTGACTGATTGTAGCAGACAACGAAGGATCAACAAAAAGCAAGAGGACACTGTTGGTGGATGTTACCACATCGTCAGTAGGTAGCTGGTATTTTCCATAGAGCTAGTGCTAGAAGAGTGCTCTTTGTCGACCAGGTACACAGATGGTTGGCGTCGCATCGTGGGGCCACACCATACGCCGAGCAAACATTAGACATGTCAGGGTTAAGTCTGACCGCAGGTGGTACTTTTCGCTGTAGGAAGACATTGGCCGCCCCGGAACTGACAAAAAAGTTTACAGAGTACAAGTGAGTGCTGTGGAGTGGCCGCCGGTGCACGTTTGGATATAATGGCAAAGTCAAAGCCATTACCTTAGTTTTAATTTCGTTAGTAATATTGTTTGGTGTTTTGAATGCTAGTCCAATTTGTAATTGTTTACAACCGGTGCCGATGCTAATGCGCGTCCAAAAATATTAGATCTCCGTAGGCGGATTCACATTCCTGGCATCGAAACGCGTCTTTTGATTTCCCTCCCTACATTTTTGGACAAATATTAGCACTCGGCACCGGTCAAAAACAATTACCCTGCAAACATATCAAAAAACATCAGAATTAGCAGAATTGGAAGTTTCGAAGTTGAACGTAGCGGAATTGAAACGCAGAATACCAAAGTTGCCAAGCGGAGAAATTTTCGATCCAAGTCGAAATGCAGAATAGGGGTGTATATTCTCTGGTCCCTATGGAAGCATAGCATAAGATACACTGCATTTGCCCAAAGGCATCTGGAATCATAAAAAAATGCTTAGCAGTAATTTCACTGGATCACAAATTCCAACTTTTTTTCTGCACCAGAGACGCCATAGTGAAATTCCTATGTAAAATCACCTCCTAATTCCGAAAATCAAGGTTATTTTTACTTGAATGGTACCGTTTTTGAGATATTTACGATTTACCGTTATTTCAAAAAACAAAAAAGATGGCTCCATTTAATCGTGTATATCTCAAGAACAAACTGAGCTTTTCCAAAACGGTTTGAAAAATTTGAAAGCTTATAAAATTTACTATAATCAGTACATACAACACTTTTTGCTAGGTCCTGTAGATTGAAACATATTGAACAATCATTACGGATTTTTAAAATTTTTTTTGTAAAAATATAAAAAAATTTGTACTTTGCGAGGAAGCATCTCGAAAACTTTTTGTTTTTTTGCAGATATTTTTCCCCCCTCTAAGCTCTGTTTTATTACAAAAAGAATAAGCTATCAGTGAACAAAATCGATGAACTAATACAAAAGTTATAAGCATTCAAGTAAATATATCCACTTAATGCTTAAGTACCCTACTGGTACATATGTGTTAGTATTCGTATATCAGTTAGTTAGCAGGTAGATTTTCGAAAAGTTATTAGATACAAAAAGCTGTTAGTGTCGTTTTCTCAAACCTAGGTACATGTTAAACAAGAGCATATTTTTGTTTTTGTTTAGGTAGGCTTGAATTTTTACTGGATCTAAGTATAAATAAGAGTACATGCGCCTTGTTCCTTCATAATATCTGCAAGGCTCGCCGGATACTGTTCAGTTTATAATTGCAGTTTATAACCCGTCATTTACTTAAAAATAAAAAATGAATAAAAGGGCGCGAGAGTTTGAGTGTACAAATGATCCAGATATGTTCTGTTTCATCTGCGGTCAATTTATTGTTAAAAGTATGAGACGTGTGTTTTCAAATCCTTTGAAAGTTACATACTATAAGTGTTTTGGAATTGAGCCTAAAAACCATGGACACCGAACACTGTGTGCACCACATGCCGAGTCGAATCGATTTCTTCGGCAACCGGAACAAAAAGGTATGTTGTAAAAATTAGGAATTTGTTCCCTTTTAATGCATAGCTGACTAATTTCTGAAACTATCTATTTAGGCGACGTGTGAAATTTATTACACCAATGAAGTGGAGGGAACCAACTTGCCATTCAACGGACTGCTATATTTGTACTACAAAAGTACTTGGGGTTGGAAAGTCCAGAAAAGTAACCTATGCGAGCGTATCTACAGTGTCATTACCAGAACTAATTTAAACAGAAGCGACATTGCCAGAATCAAATTTAACTTTAGTTCCGGCTCCAGTTTCATTGTCAACAGTAGTATCTGATTACGCGGCAACATGTTGTACTGAATTTCAAACGGAAAACGAAAGAAATTCTTTGTCACAAGCACAACTCAATGATTGGATAAGGGATTTGGAATTGTCAAAGGAAAAGGCCGAACTACACGCCTCTCGAATGCAATAATTTAAATTTGTTTCATCCGATGTTAAGGTAACATATTATAGAACTCGTCACGAAGAATTTTCCAAGTACTATACGAAGGAGGACAGTGTTTGTTACTGCAAAGACATTGCTGGTCTATTCAAACAATTTGGTGAACCATATGATTCAAAAGAGTGGCGATTGTTCATAGACGGCATTAAATTAAGTTTAAAGGCCGTATTATTGCATATTGGCAACCAAAAGCCATCTATCCCGATCGCGCATGCAGTAAATACCAAGGAAACATATGAGATAATGCAAAAATTGCTCAAGTTAATCAAATACGAAGAACATGATTGGAAAATATGTGCCGATCTTAAAGTCGTTGGAATGCTATGTGGTCTACAAAGTGGATACACAAAATACTGTTGCTTTCTATGCAAATGGGATAGCCGAGCTCGTCAAGACCACTACATCATAAGAACGAATCGAGTTTCAAGTTGGGGTAGATACTCAATACTTATAAAGTAAGTAGATACTCTCCACTTATAAAGAAAGAAAAAATAATTCTACCTCCGCTCCACATCAAGCTCGGCCTTATCAAAAACTTTGTGAAGGCTTTGGACAAAGAAGGCGAAGCTTTTCATCATTTGAAGACAATCTTCCCAGAGATTTCAGAAGCAAAAATAAAGGAAGACATTTTTGTGGGACCGCAAATAAGGAAAATGATGACCAATAACCATTTCAAAGAACTATTGTCACCAGTGGAGGCAGCAGCGTGGGATTCTTTTGAAAAGGTCGTTACTTCTTTTTTAGGCAAACACAAAAGTCCTAACTACGAGATGATAGTGAACGACTTAATCAAAAACTATGCGGAAATGGGTAAATAAAAAAACATATTATAATAAATTATATATTACATAAATTTACATGAGAATATATAGCCATAAATCTGAATTCATCGTCCAGTTTCGAACAAACAAGAACGGGAAAAATATAAACAAAAAATTTGTTCTGAATTGAAAGATAAATCCAGTCTAAGAAAATTATATACTAATGTGTCACTTATGTATTTATCTAATTTACTTTTTTATTTTCTTTCAGGAGTAAATATGTCTTTAAAAATTCATTTCTTACACTCCCACTTAAATTTTTTCCCGCAAAATCTTGGCGACGCAAGTGATGAGCATGGCGAAAGGTTTCACCAGCAAATGAAAGTGATTGAAAGTCGGTATCAAGGATTCTGGGATGTCGCTATGATGGGCGACTACTGTTGGTTTCTCATAAGAGAAACCGATCCTAATCTAAATAAGCTTCAAAACAAGACACATAACTTTTTCAATTATAAAATAAGATCATAGAGTTAAGACAGAACTATATGTACATATGCTATTATTTGTAGGGTACTTAAGTATTAAATGGATATAATTACTTGAATGCTTATAACCTTTGTATTAGTTCATCGATTTTGTTCACTGATAGCTTATTTTTTTTGTAATAAAACAGATCTTAGAGGGGGGAAAAAATATCTGCAAAAAACAAAAAGTTTTCGAGATGCTTCCTCGCAAAGTACAATTTTTTTTATATCTTTACAAAAAAAATTAAAAAAATCCGTAATGGTCGTTCAATATGTTTGAATCTACAGGCCCTTGCAAAAAGTGTTGTATGTACTGATTTTAGTAAATTTTATAAGCTTTCAAATTTTTCAAACCGTTTTGGAAGAGCTCAGTTTGTTCTTGAGATATACAGATTAAGTGGAGCCATCTTTTTTGTTTTTTGAAATAACGGTAAATCGTAAATATCTCAAAAACAGTACCATTCAAGTAAAAATAACCTTGATTTTCGGAATTAGGAGGTGATTTTACATAGGAATTTCACTATGGCGTCTCTGGTGCATTTTGGTTGTAAACCAGTGTTTTTAGTTGCGCATAAATATTGTCATAATTTAGGCATCAACACGACTGCGTTGTTACTTCCTTCCTGTCGGTTAAGCAAGTGACGCGACAGTTTTGTTCTTAGCATCACTGTAGCGAAGTTACTCTCCCATTTACCAGTACACTCTCACATACCATTTTGCCGATCTCTCCCTGCAAAAAACTGAAATACTCCGTTCCAATTTATAATTGGATCACCTAACCGACTCGGAGTACTCCATTTCTTTGCTTTTGAATACTCTATAGACCACCTACAAGAGGAAAGGAACACCTACTCCCTCGCTCGCTTCACTGCAGAGTACTCTATGGAGTAATCTTTTGGCAAAATTTTCAAAATATTCTTACGTAGGTGCTCCATAGATAATTCAGCGGCGTGCTCTGACATGGATTAGGTGATCCAATCACCGGACATGGCCATATAAATTGAACCACCTTTTTGTATGAATGAGGATAAGTGTTGGAGTACTCCCATGCTCCAACGTTTTTTACAGGGCTTTTCTGAAACCAAGTTCCAGTGATACGCACAACGTCAACAGACACTGAGCTAAAAATGTAGTTTCACGATATGTCATGTTGTTGCAAATCCTCCAGTGGAATTTGAATGGACTATTTAATAATTACCGGGGTAATCTTAATTTATTAATTAACGAATTCTCACCTGACGTAATTACTTTACAAGAGACCCACCTTCCATTCAACAAAAAAGCCTATGCTCACATATTCCAGCATCTTCAAATATCTCTTGCTTAGCCGTCGAAATAGACATTGGTTTTAAAGTTACAATTACCAACTGCAGGAACGAACAAATTTTCGCACACAGGGGAAAAACATGTGCAAATCTGCACTATCCCTCTCTCTAGCACATATGCGTGAGCTTAATGTTGTAGCAACACCGTCACTCGTGAAAGGCACTTTACACCCACCATTCCTGCTACCGAAATCCTCTATTGTCGGAAATCTTCAACGATTCCCCAAGGATTCTACTAGCCCCTTGGATTGAATTATTCAACAACTTTTTATCGCAAATTGACGAGAATTGGGATTATATTTACACTGACGGATCAAAAACCGATACCAATACAACGTTTGCACTGACAAACAAATCTGGTGTTACAATTTCTGTCGGAACCCTGCCCACATACTGCTCAGTTTTTACAGCCGAAGCAGCTGCACTACTCGAAACCGTATTGTACGTCTCTCGTGAGGAAACAAAATGTATCATTTGCACAGATAGCAGGTCTGCAATCGAAACCCCACAGGGGGTGAATATCCAGCTCCACTAGCTAAATCGTAAAATGTATTGTTGTATGAGGCGAACTTTCGACTGTAATACAAGGTGCTTACATTGCTACATGGTGTCAATAGCACTGATTGTAAGTCAAAAGTAAATACTTTTATATTGCTGTTATTTTTAGATAACTCCTTGTCAGCATCTTTGTGGAGTCTTGCCTGGGCTTTATTTGCTAAGAGTTCATCATAGGATTTCTGTATTGAAGCCTTGTCCTCTTTATTTTTTAACATTTCACATGTTGAGCATGTGTCCTTTTTTGGAGATGGAATGAATAATTGTAACATATGTTCTTTAACTGAGAGATCATGGTGGCGTTCTTTAAATAAGTTATACATTTTTGTAATTGTTAGGTCTGAGCTCAGATAAAGGCGTTGGGACTTTGCTCGAGTATAGTGGCTTTCTACTGCTGGAAATAATTCTAAGTGCTCTTTAATAAGAGTTGCTAACTCCGCGTCTACTTTTCTTTGCATTCCGTGTTTTCCCCTCATGTCAACAAATTCTCTTTGATTCTTTTTTTTGGCTAATACAGATATAGAAGAACTTTTTACAGACCTCTTTGTCATTTAGAAAGTATTTTAGAGTGTTCGACCGTCGTGATTCTCTCGTTAATGTCCTCTTGCACTTCTCCACTTTTATGTTATTACTAAGAAACATATGTGGCTTGCAGTAATCGCCCGAACTCCATTGATTTTCTTAAGATCTTCTTCAGAGAATTGTTCTGGACATTTGTGATGACAGCTGCAATCAGCGGGCTTCGGTAAACGTTCCTTAATTACTTTACCACTCTTTGTAACATAAGCCTTTCCTTGACTCCTGTCACTCTTTCTTTTGTTCTGCATTCAATGCTGGCTCCGACGCTATTGAATACAACAAATCCATAATTGTAGGAGACGTCTTCTTAAATTACCTTTTAATTAACTCACCTTTCTTTTTCGTGTTACTGTCAATTCTACATTTTCATCATTGCTTTCTTCCGCGATTTCGCAGAGCACTTCATATTGCTTTACCGAAGATTTTTTAATTTTCCCCTCGAGAGTATCCTCCTCTTCATCCGTTTCTGGAATATAATAGTATGACTATCCTGCTGAAAACTCTTCTCCATCCTCTTGATCATTTTCCGATATTTTTGAATCCACTGGTTCCACAGATAATCCAACAGAGTTTGGAGTAAGTTTCACACATAGGGCTCCTGTTGATCCCGTCGCAAATTCTGTTGACAATTCTTCTAAATATTCTTTCCTGCAATTTAAGATAACAGGGCCCTTACTCTGTAGTTCTATTCTAAAGAAATTTCGTTCGCTTTCGAGCGATTCGTACTCTGTAAAGAATTTTCGATTAGAATACATTCCTTGTTCGAATTCCATTTTGTTCCCTTCGGATTTTGATTTTTCCCCTTTCGTTTGTAGAAAATTTGGCACTCTCTGTCTCAAAAACAAATGTCAAAATAGTCGAATGTTAGAAAATTCTATTCTACAAAAATTTAGCAAACGAAAATCAACAAAAATGTAAGTTCCTATGAATAAAATCAAATATTTCTCTTTTTCTCATCAAAAAATCGTTTACAGGGCAGAAAGATTTAAGCAACCAAATACGAAACCTCGACAGTTTGAGATTATGGTGCAGTATTAATAATTTAAGTGCAGCGGCGAGCTTAATAATTGGGGGAATCGAGGAACACTTAGCTCAGGGATAATTGCATTGAGTACATACTGAAATGCGTCCTTATTCAACCTAAAGTTTTGTGCAAAGCTGTAAAGGAATAATTCGAAATAAATTAGGCATAGTCGGTCTACAAATTAATCAATATACATATTTACCATTTGTCATTGATATTGAGTATATTGGAATTATCCCTAATAACGCGCAACTGCACTCGCTCCGTCACTGTATTTTCATCTGCATCCAACCATAGCGCTACCGAAGCCATTTCACACATATTCTATTTACCTTTTATTTTGTAAAATTATAACTTCTTAAATCGCAATGTTTTCAATTTGGTTTGTTTTGCTTTTGTTTCTTTTCGTATTTTTCTTTGAGTTTGACATTTGTGAAACACCCTTATCGAATATTTTCTAAAGTGAATTCTAACGAACTACCGAGTGCCGGTGTGTTTTAGAATCGATTTTTGCTTTCGAGTAGAACAGCCTTTCGAATAGAACTACAGAGTGAGGGCCCAGATACTCACCAGAGCTCGACAAATCCATGATTTAATGAATGATTGGGAACGAATGAACAACTAAATAATTATGAACGAGCGAATTTAAGCAACGAACTGAAATCCTAAAAAGCACAAATTATTTCTATTGCATTTAGATACATGATAAAACAACGTAGGCATTGCATGGGCTACTTTTGTTTTTTTGTAATTTTAAAGCACATGTTAATTGTTCTGAGAATATAACGGCCTAAAAGATTCATACAAATAAATAAATAGAAAATATTTGTTGAACAACAACGTATATCATCCCTGCTCGCATAGATAAACACGAGACCGTTGAAGAGCAACTACACATTCGGGTCTGGATAGCGGCCCTGAGTGGGGACGTATTTTAGCATGGACAATAACGTGAACAACAACAACAAGGAAGCTAAGGAGGGGGAGAGGGACAAGGGGAGGAAAGACAGGGACATTAGGGTTAGGGAACCGGCCAGCAGCGAGAATCACCCTAGCGTATCGCGTGGGAGTTGCTCGACTGCTGACCGGTTTATACATACGGGACAAGGTCGCCGACCTAACATGGTTCCTTTGCTTCCGAATCGGATTCAGAAGACACACTTGGAGGGGATGCGGCCCGACATTACAGGAGGCCTGAAACCAGGCCGCGGACACGACCTAACGCGACGCAAAAATAGGGCAAAGGGGACAGACCAGCTCCGAAATTTGGAAGCAACTTCCCCTGTAGGTTACAGCAGGGCTGGTGCTCCTGTGAGTGCGGGCTCTGTGGGCAACGATGGAGTGTCGAAATCGACATCCGCCGGACAAGGTTCCGGCGTGCAACCGAGGGCTCAGCTACAGAGGACTCATCATTTGAGTAACCTCGACAATGTGGCGAGTACTAGTAATGGACGGTCTCCCAGCATTCCTGTGAGCCCTACTAGTCACCCGGGCCTGATGGCATAATTCCTGTGCAACTACTACTCCAATTGCTTGAGGTTGGGTACATCCCCGCTTCATGGAATATGGTCAAGGTTACCTTTATTCCAAAGGCGGGGAGGTGCTCTCATGTATCTCCCAAGGATTTCAGGCCGATCAGTCTCTCCTCGTTTCTTCTGAAATTGCTGGAGCGCCTGATCGACCTGTATATGCGCAGCAGGATTCCTAGGGAGAGTTTTTCGGCTGCGCAGCATGCTTACTGCAAAGGCAGATCAACTGAGACGGCGCTTCATTCCGTTGTGAAGCTTACTGAGGGGTCCTTCCAGCACAAAGAGTTCGTGCTGGGGGCCTTTCTAGACATTGAAGGAGCGTTTAACAATGTTTTGCCTTCTACCTAGCAATTCTTGCCAGGGGAAAGTTTCTTAGTACCGTTAGTGATGTTCTGAAAGGGTTTTTGGGTATGGTGACAGAGTAGTCCGAATCCTGCGGACTGGCTGTCAACCCAAGTAAAACTGAACTAGTCCTCTTTACGAGAAGGTATAAGATTGACGATTTTGTATTGCCCTCTATTGGGGGAGTACCGTTTGTTCTTTCTGAAAAGGTTAAGAACCGGGGGGCTACCCTGGACAGGAAGCTGATTGCAGAGGAGAGGGCCAAGAAGGCATCAGTCGCTCTGTACTGTTGCAGGGGGGCCATTGGCAAACGTTGGGGCCTCTCTCCGAGGGTGGTTTACTGGCTGTATGAGATGGTGGTAAAACCCATTCTATTTTATGGGGTAGTGGTCTGGTGGAGCGCGCTAGACACGGCTTCCACCATGAAAAAGATGGTCACGGTGCAGCGAATGGCCATGGTGGAGATTAGTGGGGGCATGCGGACCACTCCTACCCTGGCACTGAATGTCATGCTCAATCTGCACTCTGTTGACCTGGTAGGAAAAATGGGCGCAGCTCGGGCTGCAATTAGGCTCCGAGATGCTGGATATACGCTTGTTCATTATGGCCATTCCAATATACTATCGAGCTTTGACTTCATCCCTAACAGAACGGATTACTGTGCGCCAATCTCTGCTCCCACGAGGGGTTTTTCGACTCACATACCCGCAAGGGACGAGTGGACAGGCAAGGAACCTATCTGGGGGAAGGGATTGGTGAATCTGTTTACGGATGGGTCAAAGCTTGATGTTTGTGTGGGGGGTGGCGTTTACTCTCAGGAACTTGGGATCAGCATTAAATTTCGGCTACCTGATCATTGCAGCGTTTTTCAAGCGGAGGTTGCCGCCATCAAGGATGCGGTGAATAAGATGCTGTCCAGCGCTTTCGCTGTAAAGGAGTTTAACATCCACTCCGACAGTCAGGCGGCAATTAGGGCGCTGAGTGCTAGCAACGTTCGGTCGAGCACAGTGAGTGACTGTCTGGAATCGCTTACTGTTGCAGCCGACTACTTCAAAATAAAAATTATTTGGGTGCCAGGCCACTGTGACATTCCCGGCAATTGCCAGGCAGATCTCTTGGTCAGGGCGGGTACTCTTGAAACTGATGTGGCCGCCTCCAGAGTACTGGGTATTCCCCTTACCACCTGTGGTCTGCTTCTGGGCATATGGGCTTCGAAACAGCTAAGCAAGCGCTGGGCTGAGACCACCTTATGTCAAGTGTCGAAGTCCTTCTGGCCGGTGGTTGACTCCGGGCGATCAGCGGAATTACTAGGGCTCTCCAAGGCACATCTTTCCTTGATAATTGGGGTATTGACGGGGCACTGTCCGATAGGGATGCATGCGGTGCGGTTAAATATTCTTAAAACCCCTAGCTGTGTGAGCTGAATGGAGGACGACGAGGTGGATTCACCAAATCACTTCATGCTTAGTTGTCCAGCGTTTGCTAGGACCAGGCTCAGGTATCTCGGGTCGGATGTTCTTAGGTCTCCGGAGGACGTGTCGAGGATCGATGTGTGCCAAATCCGGAGCTTTACTGTCGCTACACAGCGATTTGCC
This sequence comes from Sphenella marginata, assembly GCA_951509765.1. NCBI lineage: Eukaryota > Metazoa > Arthropoda > Insecta > Diptera > Tephritidae > Sphenella > Sphenella marginata. The sequence continues at coordinate 31,713,769 of OX608079.1, read as the reverse complement.
AAACAAACTTAGGTTAATGTCACCGTGAAGTTAACAGCATCACAACGGACCATTAAGTGTCTAAGTGAGCTGTTCCCACAGTGGAATAGCGGCAACCTTACCTAACCTAACCTAACGTATATCATTATACGCCATTTTAGGTGCTTGTGTCATGACAAAATTGATTTTTTTCCCAAAAGTTAAAATAGAGTATGTGAGTGTACATTACTATTCTATTGAATAAACAGAAAATTAGTTTATGTAAAAATAGCGTATATGCATTTACATGATTTTTGAGGAAAATAATTTAATATAAATTTATACTATATTTCTTTGACTGACGTTTTGACCCACTTTGTGGAACTAGAATTTGACACAATTTTGACCACATATAAAATCGACGATGGGGAACCCAAAAACTCAATTAAAAAATAATAGCCTATGAGCCAAACCAATTTCGGTTTAGAATTATATAATAAAAATTATTTAAATTTTTTACCAAAAATGTTTGTAAGAAAATTTAATTTAAAAATAAATGTTAGTACTAGACGTGTCGCACATCAGTGCTCAGTGCGCTAACTACTGAGCTACGGCACACTCATGAATGTTGTGAGGAAACTACATATATTCGCTGTCTAGGTATACGACTTTTGTAGTATTTTTGTTTATCCCAGTTAAATTTTAAATCTAAAACGCAAAAAATTTAGGATTTTTTGTAGGTAAATAATTGAAAGGTTTGTAATTTATTACAAAAAAGTTTTAAGAATTACGTAAAACAATAAATGGTTTAAAATTTAGGCTCAACTTTTTAGCCGTCTATGTTAATTGCCATATTCACTTGTATGTATGTAAATGTAATTGCAGCACTGCCAAGATTAATTATTCTCTCATCACCATTATCTATAAAATAAAACCATTATTCAACAACAACTTAGTATTAATGAACATTTTATATTTGAAAGATTTCATCGTAAGGTGTTTTACTAAATACACACTCTGAGGCCTCTTTCATCTGTTTGGCTATTGATTCATACCAGGGCCTTTTCATTTCTTCATAAATTTCTTTCCAATTTTCATTTAGGAAACTATTTATATTCTCCCCAAGTGTTTTATCGCCATTAAAGAGATTTTCAAAATTCATAATCACACGTTTTGGCTGGCATTCGACTCGCAATTTTTTAATTTCCATATAGAGTTTCCCATTTTCTGTGTGCGAAGTGGCATCAATCCTAATTCTCATCCTGGGTTGAACTAAAAAACAGTATGAAAGTGAAAATGAAAAAATATAGTAGGTATGTATGTAGGGGAAGATTATATATTTGGTTTTAGTTTCTAATGACATTTATCGATAAATCTGTGGCCATAAGTCATAAAGACCTAAGTAAAAAATCATGTAATAAAAGGCGTTGCAGACGCTTCTTTATATAAAAAGCTATTTATCTCGGAAGTATACTTTTCGACTTAGGCGATTATTGCTTATGACCACAGATGTAACTTTATTTTATCTTACATTTATCTAGTTAACATAAATACAATTTTACGCTATATGAAAATATGCAAAAGTAAGAAGGAGTTATGATCTGTAGAGGTTTCAAACTTTTTCTACTACCAGAATAGAAGAACCTTCTTCTTATAAGCAGGGTTTGGAATTATTCGTTTATGAATATTCAAGTACGTTCTTATAGGTTCTTAAACGCGAACCTGAACATTAAAAAAGCAAATTTACATTCCCGTTCGCCAATACGAAAGCATAAAAAATCTCCATCATTCGTATTCGTTAATGGATGCTCGAGTGTTCACATCATAGTATATCTCTACTAGTACCGCAACTAACAGCTGACTTACTTCGAATCAGCACACACACCCAAACCACACAGGGTACGTTGTATGCAATAATAAGGCAATCGGATTTTAAAGCTGAAACATTGAACGTGAAGACAAAAACTCCCCAATTATTAAACATAAAGCAGTTTCAACAACTTATCAGATGCTATTAATACATAGTACATTTCATTATAAATGAAAGTTTCTAGTTGCAATTTTTACTGTCAAGCAACTCTGAACGTCATTTCCTCCATTCGACTTTGTCGGATTACCATCATCCACTGCCTTACACTCCGATTCGTAAAAAAAGATGCCAAACTAGTCGAGGTAAACAATTATTTATAATTATATAATTATATTATAATGGTTCACATATCCCTTATGTTTGTACAATTGAGGAGTTGCGTTCCAAAATGGCACTTCTATGAAAATTATGTTTTGAGATATTCGTGTTTTAAACTTTTGAAGTATTGTAACTTTTTTGTTGTTGTAGTATACAGAAAAAGATATTGATATTATTGTTATCTAGTGTATTATCTTTTAACTTGGTAAGGTTACAAAAGCGACACTTCACATCGTTAGCCAAAAACGATGAAATAAATCGGTGATAAATGTGCCCTTTTTGCATGTAACCAGGAAAGCGAAGGATACATCTAGTTTTAACTTCAGAAAAGCGTGTATGCTGTAAATATTTATTAATAATTTTGTATTCCAAGCTGACTTTTATTTCATAACCTAGTACACATATTTACATACCTAAAAGCATTATGAAGCTGTACGGAAAAATTAAATGGCGTCGAAATGATAATGAACTAATACATATCGCACCCTAAATCAAAAACAGTCACAACTCAAAATTTTTTTAGGTCGCTTTCTTGGCATAGATTGCCTAATAAAAAGTAGTGCAGCCAATACATACAATATTTTTCTTTTCGACTATTATCGTTGCTCTTTAAAGAGCACAGTGATGTCAAGTTTTTAAAAATCAAATCACTTTTGTGCGATCCAGAAGCAATTAACTGAAAGTTACTCGGATTTTGAGTTGTGACTCTTTTTGATTTAGTGTGCGATATGTCGTTCACGGGTACTTATTTCCATAAAAGACCAAGAATTGGGTCAGGGTCCAAAGAAATAAGCTTACCGTTAACAATACCAAGAATTTAAAGCAAAAATACATACATACATATATAATAAGGCATTTTTTTTTTGCTAAAGAACAAATTATTTTTATTTTATACAATATTTTTAATAATCCAAATCACTATTACTATCTTCTGCATCAGATAATTTATAAGAATCAGTGTGTATTGCGCTAGTAAATAAATTATTCTTATACCAGTCCAAATCTGTTTATTCCAAATATTGCATTAAATCGTTTAGGTCATTAATTTTTTCTGGATTAATTGTTGCGGAAGGCTTAGATCATTATTTTTTTCTGGATTAATTGTTGCGGAAGGTACAGACATCAAATTAACTTCTAAATTTTTTTCTTTTTTTTGTCTTCCAAAGCATTCATTATAGTTTTCACCAGGTAATATTATTCCTGAAGAGGCATAATTGAGAATGCAATACGTCCTTAATTTATATTTTTATTAATTTTCAAAACTTTTCAATATCAATACACTACCAATTTTCACGAACTTAAGATTAGCACCTTATTGTACTAAAATTGAATCCGATACAAAGCCATATACTTAAAAAAATCTAAAAATTTTCAGAAAAAACTTTGAAATTTTGATGAAAATTCATCGGATTTTTTGCGAATTTTGCATACACTTTTAAAAAATAATTCACATTATTTATAAAAAATTAGTTGAAATAGTGTTGCTGAAGCAGAAGTTGGTGGAAAATGTAATAAAATACATGCATGTACATATAAGAAAAACACTGTAAGAGCCTATGAGCAACAAATCATAATTTTGAAAAAAAAAAATAACAAGTTGTCATATATAGCTCAACATTTTTTTGATGCTGCTAAGCCAGTTTAAAAGATATCAAATCCATATTTGGAGGGAAGAGAAAACATAGCTTATTCTTTCTACCCGGAGAGAATTGTGTGCAGAAGTTATGCGGTATGAGCACAACTTATGCACAAATCGTTCACGAAAAATGACCAAGAACAGTTGTTCATAATCCATGCACACTTGTCCATAACTTAAGCTCAGCACTATGAGCATGTTTTATGAACAAGGGCATAGGTTATGAACAGCTGGGCATACGTTCTGAACAACTGGGATAGACTATGAACAACTGGGCATAGGTTATGAACAACATTTTTATGGATTCTGAACAACTGGGAAAGACTATGAACAAGTGGGCATACGTTCTGAACAACTGGGATAGACTATGAACAACTTGGCATAGGTTATGAACAACATTTTCATGGATTCTGAACAACTGGGAAAGACTATGAACAAGTGGGCATACGTTCTGAACAACTGGGATAGACTATGAACAACTGAGCATACGTTCTGAACAACTGGGATACACTATGAACAACTGTGCATAGGTTATGAACAACATTTTTATGGATTCTGAACAACTGGGAAAGACTATGAACAAGTGGGCATACGTTCTGAACAACTGGGATAGACTATGAACAACTGGGCATAGGTTATGAACAACATTTTTATGGATTCTGAACAACTGGGAAAGACTATGAACAAGTGGGCATACGTTCTGAACAACTGGGATAGACTATGAACAACTGGGCATAGGTTATGAACAACATTTTCATGGATTCTGAACAACTGGGAAAGACTATGAACAAGTGGGCATACGTTCTGAACAACTGGGATACACTATGAACAACTGGGCATAGGTTATGAACAACATTTTTATGGATTCTGAACAACTGGGAAAGACTATGAACAAGTGGGCATACGTTCTGAACAACTGGGCATAGCTTATGGACCATATTTTCATAGATTGTGAACAAAAAGGAACAATTTTCACACCTCCTGCCATTGGGGACAATTGCTGCGGTTGAAAAAATTCAATATATTTAACTATATGCCAGTGCCAATTTCATCATTAAAAATGTCTTTAATGTCATAATTTTGACCTTTGACCCCGAATAACTTTTTTAGCACCCATGGGATCGATGGGAACTTTTAAGTTTTCTTTCTGACGGCGAGCCTAAGCTCTCTATCAAAATTTGGCCTTGTGGGAATTGCCGTTAATAAGAAAAATAGAGTTTGGTCAAAATTGAATTATTACCACCATCGAATTCTCCATATTAAGATCTATGCCTTATTGCCACAGATCTATTGACTCTCCCGAATTATTCACAAAGGAAAGTGAAACTCTATTACATATGTGTATGCCTTGTTCATAATCCTACTAATATTATAAATGTGAATGTAGCGATGTTTGGATGTTTGGATGTCCAGACGTTTGCTTTTGTTCCCTAAAAACGTGAGAATGGCTGGACAGGTTTCATTTTGGCTTCGATATATTTCGATAAATTGATCGATAACTAAGTTATCGGTCAAAATTCGATTGCCCGAAAACCTTAATATTACCCTGCAATATGGGTATCAAACGAAAGGGGATAGCTCCAGCTTTCATTTGGACTTCTATAGGTTTCGATAAATGTATCGATAACTGAGTTCTCGGTAAAAATGCGAATGCAGAAAAACCTTAATATTACCCTACAATATTGTATCAAATCAGGCGCGTATTCAGGGGGGGGTTCGGGGGTTCAAACCCCCCCCGAAATTTCCGAAAATTAAAAAATATACGTCTGTACTAGAATAATTACTCTATTCACCTTTAAAACCCCTGTTAAGAAATTAGCATTAATAGCAATAATGAAAATACGAAAGAATAAAATTAAATAATATTTCACACTGAGAGAAGTTATTGGTAGTCGCTAATCAATTGTCAGAGCAAGTCTGCGAGGTCACAACTAAATTCCTACAACAGTTCACTCATTTGGCCCTTTAAGAAATTCGCGCCAAACTAACTGCTATGAATACAGCGGGCAAAAATCGTAAAACTGAGTGTCCCTCGTTGCCAAAGGTTTAACCAAAAAAATTAACAAGAAGTTAAAAAAAATTTCCAAAAATTACTAAGCTGTGCACAACGCAGTCGTATTGAATTATCAGAGAAAGTAACAATTAAATTGTACTTATAGTTGTGAGGTGATACTAAAAAGTGACACTAATTTGGCAAAAAAAGATTGAAAACGTTTAAAAGAAAGCCTGGTATGCTGTTGAAAAGAAAATGCTTAAGAAATATTTTCAAGTATTTCTTGACTATGAAACTGTCATGCATAGCCAACAAATGTTGACGTTCCGTTTTGCATGTTGAATAATTGCAATCATCCGCTTTTTATATGAATTTCAATGTTATTTCATTATATTTTATATTATATTATAAGCTTTTATTTAGTTTCAGTTGACGGATGTCTGTAATGGAATCTTGCAAGTTAAATTTGATACACTTCCCGGTGTCCGATTGAGCTGAAAGTCTGCACCGATGTATAACCCCGATGACAATGCAATATTATGAAAAAAAAGTTCCGGTAGGTGGCGCGTAGGTCGCTATATTTTCAAAAATCGCATTTATGGTCCGATTTGGCTGAAATTCGGAACATGTATTACTACCATGAAAATAAATATTTCCCAAAAAAAAAATGCCGCTAGGTGGAGCTGAGATCGCGGTTATAAATACTAAAAATCGGAATTATGGACCGGTTTGGCTGATATTTTACGTGTGTGGTACTTAATTAGTTTCCATATGTTTAAAAAAAATTGGAACCGATAAGTGGCGCGGAAGTCGCTCTATTTAAGAAATTCGAAGGTCCATTTTCGGTGTCGTTTAATTCATTTTTCAACGAACTTCCCTTTAAGGTAGTATCTTAAAATTTTCATCCACGTTTAGTTTTTTACCCCAGCGCAATGTAAAAAAAAATAATTCCGATAGGTGGCGCACGGGTAGCGATATTTGAAAAATTTCATTTCCAGAAATTTTGTTTTCGATATTGTACCAACTTCCCGTTGAGCTGTGGTTTTCAAATTTTCACCATCGTTCAGGTTTCGCGGACATTGCATTATAAAATAAAATTAAAGAAAAAACTTTTTTAAAATAAGTTTTTATTATTGTTTAATAAAATTAACTAAAAAGTAAATTAATTTAGGAAAAAAGCTTTTCTAAGAACAAGCTTATGGGTATATTACTTGTTGATAAACAGAACTAAAAAGTAAAAAATAAAATTAAAGAAAAAAACTTTTTTAAAAATAAGCTTTTATTATTGTTTAATAAAATTAACTAAAAAGTAAAAAATAAATTCACTGTAAAGAAGTATAACACTTTATAAGTTCATTGTAACCTTTAACGATAGTTAGGCTTCTTCGTCTGCGATAAAATAATTCCATATTGTACTACATGATTATATATTTTTATACCTAGTAGTGCTTCGCACACAAGGTATATTAACTTCATTCGCCTAACGGTAGTATGTAACGGCATAAACGAATCGAGATAGATATTGACTTATATATATCAAAATGTTCAGGAGGAAAAGAGAAATTGATTGAGCCATGTCCGTCCGTCCGTCCGTCCGTCCGTCTGTCCGTCCGTCCGTCTGTGAACACGATAACTTGAGTAAATCTTGAGATATCTCAATGAAATTTGGTATGCAGGTTCCTTTTCACTTATCTCGGAGCGCTATTGAAAATAGGCAAAATCGGTTAAAAGCCACGCCCACTTTCTATATATATAATTTTTTCGAAAATACAAAAAGAGTGATTATTCAGTACATAATACACCTATAAGGATAATATTTGGTGTGCACTTTAGCGTTAAGGCAAAAAATACATTTTGAAGAAATTTTTAAAATGGGGCGTGGTACCGCCCACTTTTGATTAAGTCAAATTTGGAAATATTATTAATCATAAATCAAAAACCGCTCAAGATAGCAAAGTGAAATTCAGCACACATATTTATATTAATACAGGCAATATTTCGAAAAAAAATTATCGAAATCGGATTAGGTCCACTCCCAATTTTATACGAAAGATTTTGAAAAGGATCATAGATATATTGAATATGCTATAACTTTGCTTAAACTAGCTGTATATCATTTCTATTTCACCTCTAAAGTGTTCGTGGGCAAAGAAAGTCGAAAACACAAAATTTTTGGAAAATGGGCGTGGCCCCGCCCCTTTATGGGGGATTATTCCATAAAACTTTCCATGCCATAACTCCGGTAAAAATTGACTTATTGAAACGATATTTACAGAAAGTGTTCAACATATAAAGCTTACTCTTTGCTATAAAAATAAACAAAATCGGTGAACGGACACGCCCACTTTTTGAACACAGTTCTAAAAAATTTCTTCGTAAAATTAAAATCGCGATATTTCCATAACTGTATAAGTTATATATATAAGATTTTACACACTTAATAAGCTTTTTAAGAAAAACTAAACTGCAAAAAAATTGTGTGGATTTTGTTGAAGTAGGCGTGGCGCCGCCCACTTTTCAGCAAAAAAGGTCTGTTATTTTCAAAAGCGATTGCTTGAAATTTCAAGAAGGTATTCCAATGAAAGTTAGTGGGATGCTTCCCAATAGTATGTAGTATACTCCTGCCAAAAATTATGCAAATCGAATGACAAACAAGCAAGATTTACGGGAAAGTAGTTAACTCCCTATTGCCTTTTTATACCTAGTAGTGCTTCGCACACAAGGTATATTAACTTCATTCGCCTAACGGTAGTATGTAACGGCATAAACGAATCGAGATAGATATTGACTTATATATATCAAAATGTTCAGGAGGAAAAGAGAAATTGATTGAGCCATGTCCGTCCGTCCGTCCGTCCGTCCGTCCGTCCGTCTGTCCGTCCGTCCGTCTGTGAACACGATAACTTGAGTAAATCTTGAGATATCTCAATGAAATTTGGTATGCAGGTTCCTTTTCACTTATCTCGGAGCGCTATTGAAAATAGGCAAAATCGGTTAAAAGCCACGCCCACTTTCTATATATATAATTTTTTCGAAAATACAAAAAGAGTGATTATTCAGTACATAATACACCTATAAGGATAATATTTGGTGTGCACTTTAGCGTTAAGGCAAAAAATACATTTTTGAAGAAATTTTTAAAATGGGGCGTGGTACCGCCCACTTTTGATTAAGTCAAATTTGGAAATATTATTAATCATAAATCAAAAACCGCTCAAGATAGCAAAGTGAAATTCAGCACACATATTTATATTAATACAGGCAATATTTCGAAAAAAAATTATCGAAATCGGGTTAGGTCCACTCCCAATTTTATACGAAAGATTTTGAAAAGGATCATAGATATATTGAATATGCTATAACTTTGCTTAAACTAGCTGTATATCATTTCTATTTCACCTCTAAAGTGTTCGTGGGCAAAGAAAGTCGAAAACACAAAATTTTTGGAAAATGGGCGTGGCCCCGCCCCTTTATGGGGGATTATTCCATAAAACTTTCCATGCCATAACTCCGGTAAAAATTGACTTATTGAAACGATATTTACAGAAAGTGTTCAACATATAAAGCTTACTCTTTGCTGTAAAAATAAACAAAATCGGTGAACGGACACGCCCACTTTTTGAACACAGTTCTAAAAAATTTCTTCGTAAAATTAAAATCGCGATATTTCCATAACTGTATAAGTTATATATATAAGATTTTACACACTTAATAAGCTTTTTAAGAAAAACTAAACTGCAAAAAAATTGTGTGGATTTTGTTGAAGTAGGCGTGGCGCCGCCCACTTTTCAGCAAAAAAGGTCTGTTATTTTCAAAAGCGATTGCTTGAAATTTCAAGAAGGTATTCCAATGAAAGTTAGTGGGATGCTTCCCAATAGTATGTAGTATACTCCTGCCAAAAAATTATGCAAATCGAATGACAAACAAGCAAGATTTACGGGAAAGTAGTTAACTCCCTATTGCCTTTTTTTTTATTAATTTTTTTTATTTTCATACCTTTCATAAGCCCCATGCAAAACTATTTATATTTTGTTATTTAGTGATAATTTAATTTACCACTTACAACAGAAGTGTTTTTAATCGAAAACAATCAGTTGTTTTATACCACCTTTTCAGGTATTAAAATAGACCTGAGTTAATTGGGATAACGCAAAAGATCACTACTAGGTATTTAATGTTCGGTTACACCCGAACTTAGACTTCCTTACTAGTTAACATTAAAACTTTACACTTAAATTATTAAGTCTTCCAGTCTACATCAAAGTCCCAATTTTATTACTAATAAAAGCGTGTTACATTGTGATAACTAGAAATGTCCTAAACGTCCTTAATTATACCATCAAATAGACAAGAAGGTCCTAAATGTTTCTAATTATACCAAATAAAATTTAACACGCTTTTATTAATAATAAAATTGGGACTTTGATGTAGACTGGAAGACTTAATAATTTAAGTGTAAAGTTTTAATGTTAAAAATATATAATCATGTAGTACAATATGGAATTATTTTATCGCAGACGAAGAAGCCTAACTATCGTTAAAGGTTACAATGAACTTATAAAGTGTTATACTTCTTTACAGTGAATTTATTTTTTACTTTTTAGTTAATTTTATTAAACAATAATAAAAGCTTATTTTTAAAAAAGTTTTTTTCTTTAATTTTATTTTTTACTTTTTAGTTCTGTTTATCAACAAGTAATATACCCATAAGCTTGTTCTTAGAAAAGCTTTTTTCCTAAATTAATTTACCTTTTAGTTAATTTTATTAAAAAAACTAGTAAGGAAGTCTAAGTTCGGGTGTAACCGAACATTAAATACCTAGTAGTGATCTTTTGCGTTATCCCAATTAACTCAGGTCTATTTTAATACCTGAAAAGGTGGTATAAAACAACTGATTGTTTTCGATTAAAAACACTTCTGTTGTAAGTGGTAAATTAAATTATCACTAAATAACAAAATATAAATAGTTTTGCATGGGGCTTATGAAAGGTATGAAAATAAAAAAAATTAATAAAAAAAAAGGCAATAGGGAGTTAACTACTTTCCCGTAAATCTTGCTTGTTTGTCATTCGATTTGCATAATTTTTTGGCAGGAGTATACTACATACTATTGGGAAGCATCCCACTAACCAGGCCCGTGCGCACGGGGGGGGTTTTGGGGGTTAAAACCCCCCCCATGGCCAAATCTAAGTTGCAATGATTTTACAAACATTTTCAAAATACACTTTATAAATCTTGTATTGAATCTTGACTAATAATTTTTGACAAAATTAGTTAAAATAATTTTACGGAAGAAGAAATTGGTGAAAGTTGCAAAGAACAAGGTTGTCCAATACATAAGTCCGGCACTTTGAATTGCACTTGGAGCTTTCCGAAATTACAAAGTTGTGTAGCGTATGGGCATTTTTTGTTCTTAAATTTTACCGATGAAAACAGTGAGCAGTTTCAATTAACAGAGCGAATGAACTGCAAGGCTCAATTATATGAAAGATTTCGAGTGTTTTCTGACCCTTTTTGTTGTAGGCGTAAAGAGAATTGTGAGAAAATGAACGTTGGAGAGCAGATGAGCGACAACGTTCAATTATTTGAATGTTTTCAAACATTTTCTGAGGTTTTTTTATTTTACCTAACAGAAGATAAAGATCGCATTTTTCATGGACGTTTATCAATAGTCTGTGGAAAATAAACATAGCATATTTCATATTTAGTGTCAATAAAAATTCATAAACCTTTTTTTTATTATTTATAATAATAATAATAATTCCCAACGAATTATCCACCATATCCCGCCCGACCGGCGCGAGGGGCGCATCCGCAATACGCGCGGATTGTTCTTTCGTGCCGAGTCTTTGAAAGGCTTTGGTTTGTTAATCGTCGAGATCTGAAAATGCTCAGCTACACAGAAAATTTCATCAGCCAAGTAAGGTAGATACAAAATAGATGACACAATTAATAAATAATTAGTTGACAGCGAATAGTTATTGTAAAGAATAAAGATAAGAATCAAAGGATATGAAAGCAAATTGTAGCTATGTATTTAGAATAGAAATAATCGACATTTTTATTCTGCATAGTGAGTCTGAAATATCAAACGTACCAGAATGAGAGTTATTATCTTGACACAAACAACGAAAAGGCTGATTTAATTCCAAATTAGTTCGGCACTGTTTCAAGATAAGTGGTTTAAAATGTCTTGATGGACGAGAAGGTACATTGAAATTCACTTCGCTCAAAAGAAACGGGCTTGTGATTGAACCATTTAGTAATTTAATCATGAAAACAATTCCAAGCATTTCCCTCCTACTAGAAAGGCTGTGAAGATTAATTAGTTTTAAGCGACTCGTATACCTGGCAAATTATACAAGTTATCCCAGTGAAGATCTCTTAAGTCAAATATTAAAAATTGTTTTTGTACTGATTCTAAGCGATCCACGTGGACCTGGTAACGTGGATTCCAAATTATAGAACCGTATTCAAGTATCAGTCTGACTAATGTAGTAAAGAGTTTTAGTTACATAAGGGTCGCTAAATTCTTTAGACCATCGTTTAACAAATGCTAGAACGCCTCCAGCTTTATTGACTGTTACGTTAATATGGCAGTTAAAACTGAGTTTTTAGTCCATAGTAACCCCAAGGTCAACAAAATCATACATTTGCTCAAGACTATAACTGTTAATTGCTGGCTGTGATTTTCCTCTCGAAAAACGAATGTATTTACATTTCTTTAGATTAAACGGCATATAATTTAAATCGCACCAAGTAACAAGTGTATTTAGATCTGATTGAAGCTTCTTCGAATGACATAAAAAGCTTTACATCGTCGGCATACATTAAAATTTTTGAAAATTATATTATTGTAGAAATATCATTTATAAACAACAAGAACAGAATCGGGCCAAGATGGCTTCCTTGAGGAACTCATGAGGAGACATAAATAACATCGGATTCACAATTTTTAAACACTACTTGTTGTGCTCTTTCGCTAAGGTAAGAGAGATCTAGCGATTGAGACCCCGGCTGGAAACCCAACTGATCCAGTTTATGAATAAGTAAAGAGTGACACACTTTATCGAAAGCTTTGCTGAATCAAAGTAAATTCAAGTAAGTTTGTAACGGTGGACTTTTCCTTACAGAACCCGTGTTGACAGTCGGAAATCAAGGTAGAGATAGGATTCGTAAGCTGATTGGTAACAATAGCTTCACACACTTTTGGGATGGCAGAAAGCTTTGCTATGCCACGATAGTTCTCTATAGAAGCCTTGCTCTCTTTCCATGCTTTTGGAAAAACACCACACTTTAGTGACAGATTGAAGAAATTGGTAAGGGGTTGGTAAATATTGTTAGCACACTTCTTCAAGAAGCATGTAGGAATCCTATCAGGACCGCATTTAAAAGATTCCTTCAGGTTTTCAGATAAATAAGAACATCATTGGCGCATATAGTTGGACAATTAATTAAATTGTTCCCATGTATTTAGCTCATAGGGATAATTTAGAAAGTCAGAGTTGGTGACGGCAGAATAGTTAGGAGTGAATAATTGCGCAAAGAAATTATGACCCAAAAGAAATAAAAAACGACCC